>VWPU01014789.1:0-171025 GCA_013398955.1 Callaeas wilsoni | reverse complement strand
GCGGTGCGACAGCGGGGCCGCGGAGTAGGCGTCCGGCAGGTGGGAGGGCCATGCGACGGCGTTGTGCCGCCCGGGGCCGGGCCGTCCTTCCCATGGGCTGTCTCCCCGCGGCGGTGCTGTCTCTCTTTCCCCGCTAGTCCCGGGTTGCGTCCGGCAGGTGGGAGGGCCATGCGACGGCGTTGTGCCGCCCGGGGCCGGGCCGTCCCTCCCATGGGCTGTCTCCCCGCGGCGGTGCTGTCTCTCTCTCCCCGCTAGTCCCGGGTCGCAGCCGCAGTGCGCCGGCGGGGAGGAGGCGGCGGCGATCGCCGGGTGCTGAGCACCGAGGGGCGGCCGGGGACCCCCGCGGCTCTCGTCATCGGAGCTCTGCTGCCCACCCCGAGCTGTCGAGGTTTGAAATCCTGCTTATGCCTGCCCTCGTGGTTTAACGTTTTGAGAGATCCCTGCTTGCTAGGCAAACTTATCCCGTGTGTAAGTAGGCACAGCAGGATCCGTGAAGGACGAAGAGACTCCGTGCTTCGTTTCTCATTTCGTTCGTAGTGTGCTGGTTGGGTCCTGGGTGCAATCGCACAACCCAGGAAATCCACCTTTGAGCTGCTCGAAGGACCAGCTTGGAGCTCTCCCAGCCTTTTCTTTTATAACCACAGGGGCACTGTTCCCATCAGACCCGGTTCAAGAATAGCAGGTGATGAAAGAGGAAACAAGGTCGTGGGGAAATTTTTCTGCGCTGGGTGGGTGTATGGCGATGTGTTACAGCCTCTTTTATTGACAGAGCCCCTCTGCCTTATGAGGTGGAGTTGAAACGTGTCCATTTGCTTGTGTCTTTGCTTTTCATAACAGTTTTGCTGTTACGAATTGTATACTGTGAGAAATGCAAAAGTTAAAATATAAGTCAGGCCTAAAAACCCAAAAAGGTGGGAAATTCTTAGTTTAAGATTGAATCTGCAGGACTTAGAATTCTTGGATCTACTGGGTGGGAACAGGAGGGATCACTTGCTGCATAGCACCTGCTGTGCTTTCAGTAAATGCAGATTTGTATTATTAGTGGGTCTGTTGGTATTCCCTTTCCTCCCCTACCTCTGCAGACTGACACAGGGTGCAGCTTTTCTGCTCTGGATCACCAGCAGACCAAGCACTGGGTTCATCCTGTGTTATCTTCAGAGAGGTACTTTTTGCAGTTCTGTGCTCCATGAAATATCTCACATCTCTGTGGTATCCATTTGCTGACTGATCAGAGATCCGAATTTTTCCATACACAGTATCTGGCTGCCTGTTTCCTCTCAATACACCAAGAGAGCTGGAAGATTTCCAAAGTGGTGTGCCAGAGGTCTTTGCTCTGCCTTGCACAAAAGAAAAGGCTTGTTGAGATGTTGGGTTTCTTTAAAGCAGTCCGAGAATGGGGGAGATTATTTGGTCTAACAACTAACTTCCTTCCAAAGGAAGGAGTATGGTTTGTTTGCTTGACACAGCAACTTTCTCTACAGCTACAGCCAAGAGCATGGAATTCAGTAGTGAACCATGCACGGATTGGGAAGAAACCTAAAAAGATGGTTGTTATTCTCAACACAATGTGTGGTTTGTTAGGTCTTTACAATGGTAAAAAGAAAGGAAAAAAATCCCTTGTGTTGTGAAAATTACATTTATGCCACAAGAAACGTTAGGAGACTTCTCCGTGCATTGATTTTGGTGTTTACAGGCCAGTTTAAGTTGGAAGAGTCCTCCTAAGTTTCTCCAGTCACATCCCTGCTTCAAGCAGGGCTACGTTTGAAGGTCTGTCAGGATGGTGTATTTTGTAATCCTTAATGGTATTTAAAAGCTCATGAAATCTTGATGAGCATGTTACCAGGTTATTGTGAATTGTAAATTTTCTTTATAGGAGTTAGCTTACAAAGGTATTTGTAATCATGACTCATTTTGGGGAGGGGGGAATGTCTCATAAAAAATCAGCTCAACTTGTTTGGGACACGCAAGTTCTGACAAAGCTCTGAAACATTTTTAGGCTTGATATGGAATGTCTTGGGGAAACTGGAATGGGAGAGAAAGGAAGAACAAGCAATGGTCAAAGCCGTTTCATGCTAGGGAATATTTGAGTGCAGACCAACTTGTAAGACAGTTTTCTTTTTAGGAAAAGTATGTAAGTAAATCTGTTTGCTGCTCCGAGTCTTATTGACATCGTGAAAACAGGCTTTCTCCTTTTTTTTTTTTTCGGACACAGCTGCAATGGGTCCTGTTTACAGTGTTAAAATAAATGTTTAAGGATAGCTGTCCTCTAAATGACAATTTTTTCTTTGATTGTGGGTGGGATGGAAATGAGACATCTAGAAAACAACGTTTCAACCAGTCTTGACAAAAGTGAAGACCATCCACTGGCACTTAGAACAGGATTGAGATTAAACTTGTTTAAATTCTGGTTAACCGAGTACTGACAGGCCAGAAAATAACTCACTGTTATTTTGTAGATCTCTTGTGGTCACCACAAAAACATATACACAAAAAGACGTTTTTCCTTTTTTCTTTGGCCTCTACGGTTTAAAGAGGAGTGTTCATTCTTTTCTGGAAATTTTAGCAGAGTTGAGAGATTGAAGATCTGATAGTCCCAGAGAAAATGATGCTTTTTAGCGAGGGGATGTTGCCACTAAAGCAGGTAACTGACCATAGAAACACTGGGTTAATTCTCTAGTACAGCCTCTATACTAATATTTTTGTCCTAATATTGTGCATTGTGATGACTTTTTAATTTTTTTCAGGGTTGTTTGTATTGTTTTGGCATATAGTGTGCATGTGTGAAGGGGTTAGGCTGAAACACAAGGAAAACGTTATTTGTAAAAATGCCCAGTTCTAAAGAAGAGCATGGCTTAACATGCAGATCTTAAAGTTTTGTGCTGTTCCCAGCTTCAGAAAAGCTTTCTGTAATTTCTGTTCCCTCTACTACCTACCCACCCCATAAAAAGGGTAACCACGTGTTCAGTTAAAAAAAAAAAGGTTGAATGATTATGATACCTTTAAATGAGCCTTGTCCTGGATTGGACAGCCATGCTTGCTTTTGTCACCGCAGGGTGGCTGGGGCAGGGACTGGCAGAGTCCGGAGAGCCCGGTCCTGGAAGGGGAGAGGCTCCGGAGCTGGGCTTCTGCCCAGCCCTGCCCCAGCCACCCTCGCACTGCAGTGTGCGTGCTCTCCTGCCGTGCGGCGGGTGTGCGCCCCTGCCGGGCGGTGTGTGTGCTCCCCTGCCCCGCGGTGTGTGTGCTCTCCTGCCGGGCGGTGTGTGGGCTCTCCCGCCGTGCGGTGTGTGTGCTCTCCGGCCCTGCGGTGTGTGTGCTCTCTTGCCGTGCGGTGTGTGTGCCCTCCTGCCTGCGCTCGCCTGCCGGGAGCCGCTGCTGGCCGCTGCTGGCCAGGGCCCAGCAGCCCGCATGGGCTCTGGTGAGTGCTGCACCTCTGCGAAACGCTTGCGGGATGCTCTCCTGTCTCTTCTCGTGGGTTATGGCTTATGGGATGCTTTCTTGTGTCTTCCACGAGGCAGTTGTGTTTGTATTTTAAGGTGAGGGGGAGGTTGTGAAGCCCTTTTGAGCTTCAGGTTTCCTTAAGAAACAGCAGCTAACCAGAAATGAAGCTGCTGGTTGCAAATGCTTAGCTGTTTTCCAGTCAGTCTCGCCACTTGGGGTTCAATGACATGATGCGTCAGGGCTCAGCCTGTCTTGTTAGCAAATGTTTTAATAATCCTGCCTGCTGCTTCCCATGCATATTTTTCCAAGTGGCTCATTATGGTGTTTGCTTAGCAGGGGAGGAATTTAGGTATCATCCTGCAGAGCTGCATTTTTCTTTTTCCGATTTATATAAATAGCAAAAAATTCGCATATTTGAATAGGGTTGGCTTTTTTGTCACTGTGTGGAGACCAAAGGGTCCAACTAAACTGAAGACTAAGCTTAGTGATCTCCTGGATCAACGACTACCAATTGGAAGCTGACTTTTAGAGATGCTGCTTATGCTAATAAAAATAAAAAGCTATGTGAGAACCACTCATTAATCACTTGCCACAAATTTTGTAGCCTTTTTGTACACAAATTATGTGCACAAAGGATTAATACTTGGGTCCTTCTCCACCCCCCTGTAACAATGAATTAGAGAAGAACAAACTTCTTGACCTGACAAGGTTGAAATCCAAAGAACAGTCAGTAATTAAACTCTAGGAGGGAGCAGGGCTATAACCTTTTGGGTATGCCACGCAGATTTTAAGTCTTAACAAAAGGTTATTGCTGCATTACATACATTTGGAGTTACATTTGCATCATTCCAAAGGCTGGGGTCAGGATGGACTCTGATAGGTGTCAGAGGCAGATATAAAAAATGTCATTACAACATGACTTCATGTTTGAAAAAAGTACGTAAAGAAAGCAGATACAGTCAAGGAAGTTTTCCCCTGGTTAGAAATAAGCGGTGAAACTGAGTAGGTTCTGTTCTCTTATCTGCATGATGTTTGTGTAAACTGGCCTTGTTTCTTGTTCAGGATCATGGATTACTTATGTTTTTAGATACCATGATAGTGCCTCCCTTGAAACCATACTGTTAAAAGAACAGTGTGATCTTTTTTTTTTTGTTTCCCAATGTTGCATTTGTTTATCAGTAGTATTCTGGAGCCAGTCTTAAGAATAGAAAAGGGTTTTCTCACAGAAAATCTGGGCACAAAAGTGAGGAGCTACTCTTAATTGTTTCTGAATTCTGGCAACAGCTAGCTGTGGGGATAAAGATGATGTGTATGTCTGGTTTATTGCCAGTCACAGTTCAAAAGAGTAATATTTTCTTATATTTATTGGCATGAGAACCTTGCCCATAGAAGAGAATATTTAGACAGCAATATTTACCAAAATAGTCTATCAGGAAATAGGGTTTTTGTTTAAAAAATTTGATTCTCCATAATGTGTAATGCTACAGTTGTGTGAGTGCAAATCTACAGCCCTTGTGATGTAAGTGTATAGTGACTTCTTACACTGCCAAAACTCCAGTGACTCTTGTACCAGTTATTACTCAGAGCTCAGTCTTGAACTTTGTCCACGAGGCAGGGTAAGTGTGATTTCCAGCATCCTCATTAACTGATACTGCCTCGCTGGAAGCCCTTTCCAGGCTTGTGAAACACTTGCAAGGGTCAGGACTGGGCTGTGGGGGGGTTTGTGAATGGAAGATGGTTAAACAGAATTGCCACCTAACTCGAGCCACTGGTAACCACGAGCAAGGTTTGTACTTTAACGCTGGGGTATTTGTATGTCCTGGTTCCCTTTGCAATGCTATCAGTTCTGACTTGTGGGTGTGTTTAGGCTCTTTGTTCCTGCTGTCCTTTCTGCTTTAGCAAGAGTGGCAATCAGTTAGCATAGAGAAAGAAGGTGCTGTCCCAGGCATGTTTGTAATGTCGGATCCCTGGGTCATAAAATGGTTGCAAGTCTACATTTTTCTGTCTGCAAGCATGAGCTCCAAGTTTGGCTTGGTGCCTGCTTTGGTTCTCAGTGGGGAACTGGAATGAATGTGAAAGGTTACCAGTTATGATGAACCAGATATAGCAGGTTTAGATTTTTTTTTTTTCCAAGCCTTCTATAGTATATTTGTAAAGTTCCCTGTTTAATATAGATTAGTGTGTGCAAAACATTTAATCTACAAATGCTTCTTTTTTTGAAAGAAACTGCTGTCTTACTGTAATAATTTAGGTTACTGGCTAACATACAGATCATATTATTAGAGGCTCTTTATTACACACATACACTCCGATCATCTTTCTCCTCATTGCATCTGAGCACTTTAATTATTAATGTTTTTGTCAGTCCGGTGGCAGGGAAGGATAAGAACATCTTATAAATATCTAGTTTTGATGTGCGTTTCAGTACATCAATAAATATACAGATAATCTCCATTAAACCAAAAATACCTGCATGAGCTTTTAGTTGTTTTAATCCAATTCCTCCTCCTCTAGCATCATTGATGTCCAGTGTCAGAGTTGTTCTTTCTTTCTCTTTCCAGAAATGTCCTTCCTGCCTGACTTGGGGACCTTCACCATGGGCATGTGGTCTGTTGGCCTTGGAGCCATCGGTGCGGCTGTGACGGGGATCGTCCTTGCTAACACTGACTTATTTTTGTCCAAGCCGGAAAAGGCTACATTGGAGTTTTTAGAGGAGATAGAGCTAAAATCTTTGGGATCAGGTAAGATTCTGGCTATTTCAGACCATGTTCTTCAAGACCTGGACTTTTATAAGACCCTTTCTAAGGCCAGGGTTGAAAGCAGTTTTCTTAGTCTTTCCTAGTTATGACGTAGTTGAGTGTCCTTGACATCCAGTACTTCTGGTGAAGGAAAAGCAACCAAAACTGTTATTTCTGGATGAAACAAGACACACTTCTAAAAATCAATAATGCAGTAATATCCTCTTATACATGTAGATTTTTTTTTTCTGCTAGAACTATACTTGAATGTGGAATTCTCTGCAGTGCTTTGTATTAGTCCATAAAGTATTAATCATTATAAACAAGAATGGCTGATATTATTGTTGATGTTGTTTCTCACGTACAAACAGAACAAAGGACATTCAAAGCAGGCGAACTATGGAAGGAGAATGGTGCAGTGATCATGGCTGTACGAAGACCTGGATGTTTTTTGTGCAGAGAGGTACTTGCTGGGCTTGGGGACTACTTAAGAAGAGTTGAGGTCTGCTTGCATAGATAGTCTGTAAATAAAGGGAGGGGATGAGTAGGACAGTCGTCAAATACATCTAAAATGTCTGAAAGGTTTTGTTTCATGTTTCACGCTAGTCACCAGCTACCAGCATACTTAGTCTCCTTTGCAGCTGGTTTGTATGGTCCAGGTCTTGAGTGTTTGCCTTCTAAAGGTGATGGTTACATGATTTTTACATCTGCCAGGGACCTAGCCCATGGTAATTAGAAAGGGAGATTGCACAAAATACAATTGCTAATGAGTCTTACGAACTAGTTTTATATATATATATATACATCTATCTATCTATCTATCTATCTATCTATATCTAGTCCAAAATAAGTCTCTGTGAGCCAGGTAGTTAGTCTCTGGGCAAATACAGCCTAATACTGGACTGGCAGAAAGCCATCAGAGAAAGCTCATCTGCAAAAAAAGAGGTGTGCATACAGGGAGTCCGTCTCTGTTCTGGGTGCTAAATGTGAGGCAGGAAGGTAAACTCTTTATCTGAAGATAAAGAGTTACTGTTCCATAACAAGGTGGGTTGGAAAACAAATTTTGATCCTTAAATTGACATTAGGCTCCTTGGGTGGAGCTCCTTGGAGGGAGACACCTGAAATACGATTTGAATGTACCGAGTGCCTGGGAACAGCCATAGCTTGCACCTTGGACATTATGTTTCTCATAGCTATAGGGAAAAATAGTTATTATGTTGTTACTCACTACACTATAACATAGAGTAATTAATACTATAACCACTTCATTCAGGCATCTGCTCCCATCAGTAGTAACTGCTTAACGACATGTAGAATTCGTGGAAGGTTAAAGTGCTTTGCTCTCTGAACAGGTGTAGCGTAGGCGGGAGGAGAATGCACTTACATGCCTGACTCTGTGACTTTCACACAGTCAGGAATCCATGAGTGATTTTTTATTCTTAGTAGAAGTATGACTGAAACTTTCAAATTTTCCTGTCTGTTCATCCTTATCTATTTGCTCCTTGGTACTCAGTGAATTCTAGATGTCCTGCAAGCCTTTCAGTTAAGGTATTTCAGTTAGGTGATTGAGAGTGATCATATAAACTGTATCCATGTTTTTAAAGTGTGGAGTTGAGTTTTTTTGTGGGAATTTTGTCCAGTAAAAATGACCTTTCTCCATGGGAGATAGGAAACATATTTTCAGGGCACACTCTGATCTGTTCAAAACCTCAGGGATCTTTGTACAAACTGTGGGAATTGGGATTCCTTCAGGAGAACAAAAAATCCAGCAGATGAGTGGTGACACCTTATACTCTTACACACCAGAAAAAGCAGTTTTGCTTCTGGGATACTGAAAGTCTATGTAGAAATTCCCTGATTTTTTTTTACTGGGGGATTTAGGAAGGAGAGTGTATCTTCATTACTTTAACTTGTATAGCCTGCTCCTGCACAGAGCCCTCAAAATACTTTGCAGAAGGACTGATAATGATGGATGTCAGCTTGGAAAAAAGGTTTGAAAATTCTGAAAAAAGTTGTGATGTGCAGGCATTATATTTTTACCATTTTTAAATACTTCAAAAGATAGTTGAAGCCCTATTACAGGCAAGGTATATCTACAGCTTTGAGTTAAAAATATGTTTTCTTCAGGATTTTTAATATTTTATCCAGTAAATGCTCAGAAGAATCGGCTTCCTCCATGCTTAACAAAGAAAATTGTAGTAAATCTGACAAAGAACTGCCTAGGAGTACCACTAGCTTAAATGTTACAGATCTGCTCCTGGTTTGTGCCTCAAGCTAGAATTTGTGCGCTTCTGATGGTCTTGAAATTCAAGCTGAAGCTTTCCAACCTCTATTTATTGACTGAAATTTTTGGGGTGTTTTCCTTTGCTTAGGAGGCTTCTGAGCTCTCCTCTCTGAAACCCCAGCTGTCCAAGCTGGGTGTTCCTCTCTATGCTGTTGTCAAAGAGAAGATAGGGACTGAAGTGGAGGATTTTCAGCATTACTTCAAAGGAGAAGTCTTTCTGGATGAAAAGGTATAGTGAATTTGATGTTCTCCTTTTGTTTAAAAACAAACCTATGAATGCCCTCTTTGAAGAGCTTGTATAAATAAGTAGAATGTAGTCTGAATGAAAAAGGATTTAGTAGCACTGTTTTTAAGAAGTTAATTGGCTTTGTTTTCTATATTTATACATCCTGCTGAACTTACAAACTGCGATGTAGCTATGCAATGATAACATGCTGTTGCAGGATTATCCCTCCCCTTTAACAGGTAAACAATATGCCCTGTTAATATTCCTTTCTTCCACTGGCTTTGTGACTTGCTGATGTTTACGGTGTGTGAATCAAGATTTGAAGGTGACACATGTAATTAATTCATGATGTACAGGCCAAATTGCAGTGATGTGGTTTATCCTGGTACACTGGCACGTGCTGGATTGCCAATCTCATGTCCTACAGAACCACCGCCCCGCTTTCTCCCTAAACCAGAAGACACATTTAAAAATCATTTGTCTGCTGATGAAAAAAGAATATGTAATACTCAAAATCAACTAGAACATGCTTTTATTTTCTCTCTCCCCCCTGCCTGTGTGAAAGAATCAGGCTGAATTTAAAAAAAAACCCAACAACCAACCGACCAAAAAATATGTTTATCACAAAGCACCGCTGTTGCTAGCAATAGGGATGTAGGTGTACATGGGGCTTAAATACTTGTGGATGAGCTTAAACTCCACATGAATGAAAAGTCTTTTTCCCTTTGTTTGCTGACATATTTTCTCTTCCCCTGCAGAAAGGGTTTTATGGTCCACGCAGACGAAAAATGATGTTGTCAGGCTTCTTCCGCTTGGGAGTTTGGCAAAATTTCTTCCGTGCTCGGAGAGGTGGATATAGTGGAAATCTGGAAGGAGAAGGATTCACCCTGGGTGGTGTATACGTGGTTGGGGCAGGCAGACAGGTACTGCAGGCCACCTAGGAGGCTTTTATGTCTCATATAAGATCAGAAATTTGTTTCCTGGAATTGTTCAGCTGGGCAATGGACCTCTTGTAAGGAGATGTGTCTGAATTTCTCTCTTGTGTCTTTGACTAGGGTATTTTACTGGAGCATCGTGAGAAAGAATTTGGAGACAAAGTCAGCCTTCCATCTGTCCTTGAAGCTGCTGAGAAGATAAAACCACAAGCTTCATAAGTGGAAAAACAGTTGCACATGTTTCTGATTAGAGCTTGAAATGTAGAATGCATCCATGTCTTGAATGTGCAGTTTCATTGCTTAACTATTTAGGAATCAATGCACAAGGAAAGGTTCTCTATTCAAACATAGAAAGTTATGAAAGTCCTCTTGGATTGTTTTTGGTCCCTTTGCAGCCTTCCAGGTGGTCAGGATTTCGACTGGTCCTTTGTATCTGACTGTATTAATGAAAGGCTGGGTCTAAAATCTGACCTAGCCTAGATGTTTTCAGTCTGAGACAGTCAGTTGAAAACGTGTCTACCGAGGGGAACAAAACTCTGCTGAGGCTGTAGTAATGGAGTACTGAGTACAGCTGAGGGGAAAAGATAATAAAACTTTGTATAAATGAAATGCCTTTGGTTTTTGCTTTTTCATTAATATATAAACACATCTGTGTTTCTAGAAGACTACATCCTGTCAGTCTAATTCTGAGATTTTGCATTCAAGACATGCCACTATGTCTGTACTGGGAATTTCTTGTTCACTACTGGCTCTAGATCTTCTAACTCCATGTGATTCCCTGCAAGGAAGATAATTGTGGCTCGAGGGCAGGTTCCTTTCTGTATTTAAGATTCTTTAAAAAAAAATTGCATCATTATGGATGAAATTCTGACCTTTTTTCTTAGTATTTATGTCTAGGTAAAACTGATTTTAACCAAAAATATTTATATGCTCTTCAGAGTCTGTTCTTCACAGTTCCCAGAAACAACACTAGCAGTGAGGATTTTGAGTGATTTGTATGTTTCATTCGGAAACTAAATAGAAATTGGACTCATGTATGCTGGTATCAGCTGAAATTTGTGTTTGACTGTTTTGGGGGATGGAGGAAGGAACAGGGTTTGGAGAGTACAGCAGCAAAGTCTATAGCAAATTGACTCTGTGATATGGACTTCCTTTATAAGGGCTCTCCTCGGAGCCATGGACCGGTGCAGAGAACCATGAACATGAATTGTGCCTGAGGGATTCTTTTCCTGGGTTTTACTGCTGAAAAGCTGTACTGGTATCATGAGTGCTTCCCTGACACAAGGCCCCTAAAAAGTTCAAAGCATTGTGTAAGTGTTCACTTGTCCGCAGTCGGCATGTGGATACTTGGGAGTGCAAGTGGTAGGAAACACAATGCATGCCAAAAGGAATGGCTGTGAGCTATGGTTTCTTAAAGTTGCAAGAGGCTACAAATAACAAAGATCTTACAGCAGAAGTATTCTGGATCATGGCTTCTGTAGAGTTCTGAGTTTTCTTTCTCATGGGAGCTAGAAAGCTTTGCAATTTGCAGAGAATGGATCTTGCACAAAGACCAGCAAAGGGGGTGCTGATCTTAGACCTGCATTTCAGGCCTTGTCCCAAGGGCTGTTTGTCCATTTCACATAAACATGAAATGTGAAAGGCGTAAACAGTCCTTGGAGAATGGGACGGAAGCCAGATAAATTCCAGGAAAGTGAAGATAAAGTGCCTATAGAACCTGCCGAATCTGGAGAGCATCTCCTTACAATTTAGTGTACAGGCAGCTGCATTCCACCCACGCAGTCAGAGCTGGCTGCCCGTTCTTTCAGTCGGACTGCAGGGAGCCCTGGATGATGACACGGACGCCATGGGGCTGCAGCCCTGCTCTCGGCCTACCCAAAGGACTGGAAGCAGAAGCAGGAAGCTGTGTTGTCCAGCATCTGGAATGTTCATTGAAAGTATAACGGCTGCTGAACATATAAATCACTAACGCTACAGCATGCTGGTGTGCCTGTAGTGTAAAAACCTTTTTAGAAAGACTCAGGAAGTCTTTTTGAATTTATTAAACTACTCATGGAAACTGAAAGTTCTCTGCTCTGGCAGGTTCCCCAGAGGGATGTATACAGTAACCATATCAGACCGAGATCTTTTCCTGCTCTAAACAGTGTTAGTTCCCGTAAACAGTTAGTGCACTTCTTGATTTGAAAGTTATGTAAGCTTACCTACATTTCAAAGTTTTCTAACCTTGTCTTTCAGAAATCAAATCAAAATTTGGAGCCCTGGAAGGCCAAAATGTCATTTGAAATTGTTCTGAAAAATTATTATTGATAAATGACTTTTTGTTCAAGCCAACCTTGGGATTATTTGGAGTTGATTCATCCTTTCTGAACCCCATGCTGACAAAATAAAAATGGGAAGGATAGAAAATAGGTGGTACCTAGTAGCTAGGAACAGGTAATAACCTTTGGAAATGGGCAGTCCCAAATAACTAAAATTACAGCAAAATAGTAAAGGAGGAACAAATGAAATCTAAGTGAATTTCCAATACTGTAGACTGAATTTAGAATGTTCACTGAAAAAAAAAATTACATTTGTTGATTTTGTTGTGCTAACAGCTACCTCTGCTGGCCCAGTTCCTTGTATGCATTTAATGTTTTGAGTTTTTTTCTTCTAACGCGACATGAACCCAAAATCTAAATCACTTCTCAGCTCATCAAATATCACATCATACTTTAACACTCAGCTGGTTACTGGAAACTAGTAATTAAAAGTTTGTTATTCTGAGATACGCATTTTGCACCCATGCAGTATGATATTCTATTTATTTTCGTCTTTAAGGCTGGAGATGGATCAGGTCAGTAAGAGAGTACACAAAGTGCAAGGGTAGGGCTTGAGAAACAAAACTCTGCTATAGTAATTTCTCTTCAATCAAATTTTCCTTGTTTGTCAGCCCATTTATCTTTTTTTCAGCATATTACCAGGGTTAATGAAAACATCTTAAGAATGAAAATGCTGTGAAGTCAATGATGTAGGTGTAATATAGGAAAGTGTGTTTTATTTCAACTTCAGGGATCACCAATTGCATTTTCTATTTGCAGTGTCCTTTTAGAGCCATTAGAAAGATGGTCTGCTCCAGAGGGTGTTTTTGGTTCTGCATTTTTGTTTCCTCGTGCGGGTTTTCCGTTCCCACGGCTGTCAGATTGCCTGCCCTCGGTGCCATTCGCGAGTATCCACAACGAGGCGGGAATGCCGAGGGATCCCTGCCGTCTCCTGCTGCGTTTCCTGTGGTGCACTGTGGTAGAAAAAAGGAATGAGCAAGTTTCTCTTTGTCTCCGCGCCGCTGGATGTCACTGCTGCCCAGACAAAATGCAGGTGAGCAGTGAACCCGAGAGGTTTTCTGCACCAGAAGATTTGCCTACCAGATTCCAGGAACACACCACTGTAGAGCCCGATTCGGCTGTAAGAAAGCTGTTCGAAAAGACATCTATTCTGCGACCTTTTCACTTGTGCGGACATTTTCCTTTCAAAAATAAACTTGGAAGAAGGATATACTGTATTGAATGACAGTCTGTGGTATACAGATATTTCTAAGTGGAGGGAATAAATTACTAACAGACGCACTGCAATACTTACAAAACCTATTACGCTTTGTGGTGCTAATTCCGATCCTGCCCTTGTCGCACGGACTGTCCGCGGCCGAGCGAGGGGACCGGAGCAGAGAGCTGCAGCAGCCACTGCCAACAGCAGGGGCAGGTCGGCAAACAAACCACTCATTCAGCCTGATCCCCTCGAATTTTTATTTGGTATCTGGCTAGTTCCATCCTAATTTATTATTCTTCTAATCGATCTCGCACATGTTATAAAGGCTTTCCCTAAAATACTTCTGCTTTCTCTTTTAGATCCAGCTATTGATTTCTTTGTATTTGAAGTTGCTTAAGGTCTCTCAGTAGCTTCTGTGGGCTTTGTTTCCTTGCACACCCCTCTCTCTTCACCTCATAATTATCAAAATCACATGACAATTCCAACTGTACCTCTGATTTCCGGATGCCCTCCTCCATAAATAAACTTCTTTTTTACACTGAAAAATGGTGTTTGGTGATAACTTTGAATGCATACAGTGGTGAACAGCTCTGGTCAGGCCATTTCCCACCAGCTACTCCTCATGATGAATTCATTAATTTCAGAAAACGTTTAGCAGTAGTCAGAGGAAAACAGCATTGACAAACCATACATGAACATTGGCCTGCACATGTACACTAAAAAGTCAGATTTCCCATTTTCATTCCTGCAGGATTGTTACACCGCTTACTGCTGAAGTGACTGTCTTTTAAAAGTGTTCCAATTTGCCCTAGCACTTAGTTAATGGTTTCCTTGATGGATGAGATTTTTACTCTAATTTTCTTGGCAACACAGTGAAGCACTGTGCAGAGATAATGTCAAAGGCAAATAAATGGGACACAGAGAGGCTGTTCGAACTAGCTCCATGCTAACAGTGAACACAGTCAATTCAGCTATGCTGTGAACTGCTAACACTAACCATTTTACAAAGGGTAAATTGCAAGAGAACCTTATTTTATCGACAAATGTCCTTCCTAATTCCACAGTCCTTACATCCTAAAGATGCTGAATTTCCCTGAGATTTCCCATTCTCCCTGTTGAATCTTAGCAGTTACTATTGCACCATCTTCCTATCCTTTACAGAGTCAGCATACTGGAGCTTTCGGCCTTGGCTCCGGACTTTCTGAAGATGTGACTCAGTGTTCTGCGAGATTACTTCAGAACTTCCGAGATGGAGAAATGATCTCTTCTAGTTCTTTTTACCATCTGATAATTCAGTGATCTTTCTTAGCTCCCCTTCCCTTAGATCCTGCCCAAAATTCAGGTAGTCCTTCTAGCATCTTCTATCAGCTTTAACACTCAGTTCAATTTTGCTTTGGTTTCTAAGTAGTCTTGAGCAAGCTTGGGGGAGGCTGGCAAATACTCCCCCTCCCTTTAAAAAAAACCCCCTCAAAACAACAAACAAAAACCCAAAGCAAACCCAAAGCCCCATTTATTTAAATAACTGCCTGTAGGAAATGAGCAGGAATCTTGATCATGTGACTGGCGAGTGGGTGACACACTGGTGTGTATCTGCTTTCTCAGACATCAGAAGGGCGTGGGTGAGGGGAACTGTGCATTTACTATTAATTCTAGCATGCTTTTGGTTGTCAGCTTTGATGAGTGGAGAATCAGCACACAAGAGAAGTGCTAAGCTCCCACCATTTGATTGCTCACCAGTTCCTTCCACTTCGGTGGGATTGCTGCTGTCTTTGTAAGTGGGCTTGTTTCTCATCCAGGAGGAATAAGGAATTCCTCAAAGTCCAGGGGCTGGAGAAGGTGAAGAAAGTGTAGACAACATGAAGCAGACTGTAAGAACACGTGTGGTGCTGCACTACCTCACTTGGCCTTGCCTTCCTGCACACAAATGCATTTTCGAAGTTAGCGAGGCACTGAAGACATTAATTTTGCTCTATATATGAAGTAGGGAATGAAGGTGACAGAAATGTTTCCCTGTGTCAAGAGAGATCGCAAGGTGTGGAAAGGGAGCAGGAGGAGAGCGTGGAGGCTGGGAGCCAAGCCAGTCGGCAGGGGAGCATTTCCCACCTGCCAGGCGGTGGCTGCCTCAGGTGGGAGCTATCATTTGCTAACTGCATGGGTTTAAACAGCTCAGCCCTCCCTTCCCCTTCCTCCTCTCTTCTCGGCGTCTCGCCCGGGAGGTGTAAAAGCCCTGGGACGCGTGAAGACTCAAAACACTCCTCGGAGTAATTTTATTTTCTGTCTTTCCTTCGTCTTCCGGCTCTCCAGGTAAGCTCGACCGTGCCTTCCATACTGCTCAGGATGAGCTGTCCCTGGCATGCTGGTACGCGTTCCGGAAGCCCTGCGGGGTAACAGGCACCGCTGAGGGCTGCGCCGCGCTCCCTCAGCCGAGGCGGGCTGGGCCGAGCCCCTTCCGCGGGGCCGGGGCGGGGGACGCGGCCCGCCGGCCGCGGAACGAGTCCACGATAACAAAGCCGCGGGCCTCGCCGAGGGGCCGCGCTCCCAGGGCTGCGGGGCAGGGACCGTGAGGGGCGGGGGCCGCCGGCGCCCGCAGCCTCCGCCCGGCCCCGGGGGTGCTCGGGGGACGCCTGCCAGGGGGTCAGAGCGGGCGAGGCCGGCGGGAGCCGCGGGGTCCGGAGGCAGAGCTGGGTTTCCTGCACGCCCCCTTTGTGTGGAGCACGGCTGCGTGCGGGAGCGGGCGTGGCCGGGACAGTGCATTTCCGCGCCGCCGCGGCCCGGCGGGAGAGCGGCGGGGCGGCTCGGCGCAAGGGCACGCCTGGCTCACCGGCAGAGCTGACGCGGGGAGGAGGGTCCGGGACTAGCCGAGGCAGCGGAGGGACCCCCGCCTGCGCCGACCGCCGCCTCGCCCTCCGCCCAGCTAGGCGAAACTTAGCGAGCAGGCTGCTGCCCCGGTGAGTCCCTGCCCGCCCCGGCCCGGGCATCTCCTCCGCCGTCTGCCCCGGGGGTTGCGCCGTCCGCAGCGCCCCGTTCTCTCCCCGTCTTGAAGCACCGGCATTTCTACCCCCTGTCCCCGGAGCACCTCTGCTCCCTGCAGCCTCCCCTGGGGGCTGGCGGCCGCCGAGCCCGGCCGGGAGCAGCCCTCCGGCTGCCCAAGTTTCCCGACAGCGCGGGGCTATGGCGAGCCCCTGCCATTGTCCTTGTCCATTAAAGGAAGCCGGAGAGGCCGGGTGAGGCTTCCTTTGGGAGTTCACACTAGCTTGTCTCCTTGAGGTGCCACGAGGGAGAAAAATAAAAAAAAAAAAAAAAAAAAGGCCTTTCGGAGTGCTGCAGCCAGAGTTTGCCCGCTCCGTTCTCTGCCGTCGCCCCGGCTGCTGCCAGAGCCTGTCCTGAGCCCAGGCTGTTTAGAGGGAGCAACGGCGCAGTGGGTGGAAGGATTGAGGCCCCTAAGTTAATTTAAAAAATATTTTAACTTTAATTGCTTGTAGGCTGTGGTAGTGAGCGATCTCTCTGACACCCTTTCAGCCTCCTGCCGAAACAGGCCCGGCCGTGGAGCGCAGGGGGGTACCAGAGGTGATGCTCCGTGGTCAGTTTTGTTTTGGTTCTTGCTTTGCTTTCCGTGCTCTATGTAGACTTAGCGGTTTCATTTTGAGACATTCTGAATAAAAAAAATAAATAAATAGCCCCTCCCCAAAGAAACTCATGCTGTAAAAGAAGCTACTTGTTTGGGTTTTTTTATCCTTTAGTAGGTCTTCCAAGGAGGTAGTGGTGGAGGCAGGAAGGATATTTTAAAATAACTGGCAGGACAAAATTCTTCCAGGACTGCTTTTTTGTTCGTTTGTTACAGTGACATAAGCCTTGTGACCTAGAGCTCTGGATAAAATGGAAGGAAAGCAGTTCCTAGAGAATGGAAGCACAGGGTGTGTCTTGTTCAAAAGTGCTCTTTTGTGAGATGATCCATCTCTTTCCTGGCTATCGCCAGCAGGGAGTAAGGCATCAGTACTGAGACACTTTATACTCACAATAAATGTGTGAAACTTGAAATGCTTTTGTGTGGAAGGTTGAGGTGCTAGCACTATCTGCTTGACAGAAGAATTGTGTGCAGAGAGAAGGGATTAGGTGGGAATTCAAGTCTAGTTATTGGTATGAAGTAGGAATGAGCTGTGGTGGAAACTACTTTGCCGGTTTTGAGTTGTGTGTTTGTTGTCTTTTTTTAAGAGGAATTCAGGATGCTTGTGTTGGTGGAATGTTGTTCTTTATCCTTTGGTTAATGACACTGGAAGCAAGTACTTTTAGGGTGTGATCTAAATCCTTTTAGCTCTGTTCTTGGAGGGTGGAATATAGTGTTGTTGCCTGTCCTTAGAGGACTGTCTTGTTCAAAACTATAATGCCACTGAAACAGGGATTTTTGGAAACAGCTTTCCAAAAGTTTGGAAATGCATTTATATTGCAAAACTGATGTGCAGGCAAGTTACACGGTTGTAATTTTGTTTTATTTTTGTTGATTTTGTTCCCAGGTGGACTTGCTGAAGATGCAGTGTAGGTCTAAATCTTGATCATGGAAAGCCGCTTTTCTGGGTGGTGTGTGCTCTGTGTGATTTTTTTTTTTAGTGTAATTTGATCCAGTTAGCTTCCTTTGTGTTGTAGCATTATCTCCAGTCCCCAGATCAGAAGAAAACTCACTTAGGTCTTGTTCTTGTTTCTGGGCACAGGCTTTGCCTGACATTTAGTGCATTGTGGACAAACGAATCTTACCGTTTCCTGTTTAAAGCCTCTTTCCTGTCCTTCCTGCCTCCCTGTGGGGAGCGGGAGGGTGGCAGAAAAGAAGGAAAAAGTGTGACCTTTCGTTAGGAGCAGTGTTTGTGCAGAGCCTCCACATAAGTAACGCATGTATCAGGACTGCAAGGGGGTGTGTTCTGGGCTGCCTTTTACTAGCGTTAGGCCTTGTAATACTTAATGAAAGGACCATAAAAAGCCCTTGCTCTGAGCCCTAGGATGCTCTTTAATTGGGATGCTTTTCTTGGTATTGAGGGCATAACTTTTTGCTCTTGGATGTAGCAAGAAAATTGTTGACATGGTGTCTTATGAATTTGGCTATATCTGGATGATGAATGAGTTTAAGTGGTGTGCTTGCTTTTAATGAATAACTGAGGAACATTCATCCCTTGGATTGCTTTGTTTTGAGACTGACCTCTGATTTTCTTAGAGGGTATTTTTATTTAGTTTATGAAGCTTTAGTGGGTGGCTACTAGTGCGCCATTACCTGTAAATGGGTGTTTGGAAAAAAAGGAGGAATTTTTCTGCTGACAAACTGCTACAACTAATTCTCGTAGTCTATCAAGTTTCTCATTGTGGATTAGGTGTGGCACAGTTTGAGCACTGATAAGTGTGAATAAATTAAACTCTTGTTTTAATCTCCAGGTGTTAGTTCAGAATTCTCATTGGGATGTATGTGAGGGGAAGTGGAGTTCACAGAGCTATTGTCAAAACTGTTCCACAGATCCTCCCTTTACTTTTTTGCTTTTACAAAAAGTTTCACCTGGGTGGGGTATGGAAAAATCTGTGGATTTCAGACACTTTACTTGTGGGCTCTCTGTGCCATGTTGCTTTGCACTGTGGCTTCCTGTGTCAAAACTTCCTGTTTTTTGGTAGAATGGACTTTCGTACTGTGCCACCTGCGGTGTGTTTCTAAGTCTAAGAGGGCTGCAATTCACAAAATTCATGAACATGCTGTGGTTCTCATTTTGCTTTAAGCTGCGGTAGCTCAAAGTAAATTAGACCCTCAAACAGTAAATGGTGCAGGCTGTTGCTAAAGGAGAATTAAGCAGAGATTATTTCTAGCTGCAAAGGTTATACTCTGGATCCAAAGGATGGGCATGTGTCTTCTTCTCTGGTATTAGCCGGTCTTAAAGCCTCTGGCTCTTCCAAAGGTGTGCTGTTGGTGGCTTGTGTGGAGTTACTCATGCTGCCTTAAGCCCCTGGCACAGTTTGGGCAGGAACAGGATCCTTCTCCTTGACCCTTTGGCACATGCTCAGACAAAAGTATCTCATAAAGGTTAAGAACAGTGTCAGAGATGGTCAGACTAAAGCTTATCAAGGTTAGATATGTATAGGTTTTAAAGAGTAATAGTTTGGATCTTCCCAAGAATACATGAATCTGATTTTTGACTTAGCAACCTGAAAGAAAGGGGCTGAAATATCTAATCTCTGATGTCTTAATTTTAAATGCATATTTTAACTACTTAACTCTAGCTGAATGTGATATTTGATTTTTTTTTTTGTGTGTGTGTTGTAAAACAACTTTATTCTGTATGAAATCTGCTTCCAGATGGTCAGTGAGTTGAAGAATCATTGTTGGGCAAATTCTACTTTAGGAATGTCACAGGTGAAGATAAGAGCAAAGTGCAGGTGTTGAGGATCATCTACAAAAGTGGTGATCCTTAAAAACTGACGGTGTAAGGGATTGTGATGTTTGCAGTTGAAACCACTGCCTTGAATGGCCAGGCTTTTGCTAGCCTTTTTGACCAGTCTGACATAAATCTTGGAACTGAAGCCCTCAGAGAGAAGAACCACTGTACTTGATTATTCACCTGTGAATTCTGGTATCACTTGTGCAGAAGACCTTTAAGAAATGAAAATAAAATATGCTGGCCACAATAGGAGCTATATCCAAACCCAGGGCTCTTAGCTGGGTTTAAAAATAAGTTTATTTTCCTTTCTGGTTCAAAGCGTGCCTCAGCCCCTGTTTGGCGGGGGGACCAGTACTTGTTTGCTTCAGTGTTTCCTGTCTTTCTTCAACTCTTTGGGAGCAAAGCAACAGTGTTTTGTCCTTTTCATTGTAGCACAGCTTCTATGTATGATACACATGAGTGGAAGAATTTCTGCTCTTATCTAGGGTGACTGCTTACCTGTGTTTCTTCTGAGAACTCTTTCTGTGTCATTGTCTTTAGAAGTCTGTGCAAAAGCTGAGTGTCTGAGTCGTGTCTTCATCCTTAATCTGAACCTGAGTGGGGAAGGCAAGGGTGTAATAAACACAGGGCTCTGCTTCCCCTTTGTAGTAAGCATTGTTGAATGTTGTCTTGGTACTGTAAAAGAGCTTCTCTCTATTTTATGCTCCCGGTCTAGAGAATGGGCATTTATACCAAACTGATAAAGATCTTCCATGGAAAGGCCTGTCCTGAAGCCCCCTGGTGTAGTTGGGGCTCTTTGGCACTAATTGGCTCAGGCACTTGATGAGCTCCTGCATGCATGTGAGCTTTTGGCTTTAGGGGTTGTTTTATTTTGGCATTCTTCTTCTGTTTCAGGCAGATTTTTAGTGTACAACCCCAAATATGTTCATGTGGCCTTTCCAGAAATCTCTTTTCCTCTTTTAACAGTTTGTTTCCTGCTCAAAGACTAAATAATTGATACTTGAGTCTCTTGGAAAGGAGTTTTCTCTAAATAATTGATGGACTTGAAGGTAGCAAAGTCAGGTGTTTGAGTTGCTGCACTTGCCAGCTACAGGATGAAGCAGAGTATTTGGAGGCAGCTGAATGCTGTGAATTTTAATATTTTAAAAAACCTCATTTATTCAGCTTGACAAGTTGCGTTCCTTTGCTTTGGGGCATAAAATGGGTGCTGAAATATGTTCGCTGACATCTAGAAACTTTTCGAATAGAAAACAAAGGAAATAGCCTGAAGTAACTTGGATCTAAAGGGAGACACCTGAGAGGTTGGACTTTGGTCTTTATGTGACAGCAGCCTTCTGACTGCCAGGATATGGCGCTGATTCTTGTGATGCACATGGCTTTTCCCTCAACAGTTTATTAGGTGGTGCTCAGGAAAGTACTTCATGGGGGTGAAATATGCCTGCAGTGGTATAGCTGTATCTAATAAAGGGTAAAAACAGGAAAGCTTTCTATCTGCCCTGAGTACTAAGTTACTTCAGTTTGGCTGCATGGCAAGCCTGTGGAGCAGGAAGGTTCATCAAAAAAGTTGTCTGACTTGAAACTAATGGAAGGCAATTAGTGAGATGACTCTTGGAAAGCAGTTGGTGAGGTGACTCTTGGGAGACAACAAGGTGGCTTTCTTTGCCAAGCGTCCAGTGTGCTGAGCTTGCAAAGGGCGTTTTGACAAAGCAGTCATAGCAGTGGTCTGTTCCTGCAAAGCAGGAGGGTGTTCAACTGAAAGAGCCTGTCCAGCTGTGGCAAGTGAGAAGGGAAGGTGTAGTTCAGCTGTGTTGCTGTTTTATCTGAGCTGTGCTGCTTGTGTAACCAGTCATACTGTACTGCCAGCCTGTTCAGATGGCAGTTTCCTGTGTTGTCACGTTTTTTCCATCAGGAGGTATGTTTCTTGTTTTACTAAAGGCATAGTTTAGGAAGTGTTTGTGTCTAAGCTCTGCACCTTCTAATTCTGCTGGTGTGTTTGTAATTAGCTGTTGCAGAGACCGAGGTCTGCGTTGGAAGGAGCACTGACTGCGTCCGTTCACAGCCTTTGTTGCCCTGATCTCTAAATGGCACAGTGTTGTTCTTGGCATCATCTTGAGAGGTGGAAAGCCTGTTTTTCCTCCTTCCCCAGAGGCAGATGCAGAGACTTTGGGCGAGACAGTCAAGGCTTTCTCACGACCTGCCAGAGCACTGGCTTTTGGGGGAAGGGCTGGAGCTGTTCAAGCATGGACTTGTCCTGAAGCAGCATTGGTTTGTCTTTTTCATCTTTCCCCTGTGGTGCAGTAGCATGTGCAGGGTGCTCTGCAAACCTACTTGCTATAACTCCTGAAGCGTTAGCTTGTTCCTATGTACTTGGGCTGAGACATTTATTCTGCTGAAGAGCCAACAGTGGCTAGGGTTGTGAGACATTGGTGAAAGCTGTTTTGTCACATCTTTGACATTTTCCAGTGTTCCCTTAGAGGTTTATCTTCTCTTTGGTTTTGCAAGTTTCATAAGTGTGTTTCTTTACCAGAAAAGAGGTAAAGAGATGAATTACATGGTGGTTGAGCTGTCTACGTGGGCACAAAGAGCCATTTTCTCTTGTGGCTTGTAAGCTGGTGATTGTCGTCCTTGGCAAGTAAAATAAGGCTGTCCTGGTTGTGTTATGCATGCAGTTGCTGGAGGTGGAGGGCAGCAAAAGAAAGCTTTGAGAGCATTGTACCCAAACCCTACATGCCTTTCCCCAAAAAGTAACATTCCCTGGTGCCTCGTTTGAAATGAGTGTTCCTCTGGTGCTGAAAGCATAGGCCCTGTTAATTGGGGTGGGAAGGGAAAAAAAGAGGTTCTATGTATTGAACTCCACGTCATGTTTCCATGACATGGAGTCAGCATTGTTTAAACAGAACAAGTGGTGAATGTAACTATTATTATACAAATATTGCAGTCATTTCTTAGCGTGCTCATTACTGGATCAGATTTCAACCCCAGAATATTCTTATATTTTTTTTTAACTATATATTTTAAAGAAATACCTTGATCGGGTTTAAACTGTTAAAATAAATATCTATTATATGTAATATATATGTTTATATATAAATTCATATGTAAGAATATTAAGGGAAGGTGAAGAAAAATGGTGTGGATATAGACAGACTGCACATTATATCCAAAGCATGGAACGTTTTTAAGAAAACAAACCACAAAACCCAAAGCAAATTATATGCTCATCAATTTTGTTGTATATTGCTATAATCAGTTTCTTGGGGTTTTTTCTTATGAGAAGAGAAAATGATGGTACCTTTTTTGACTGAAATATAACTGGAGTCTGAACAAGTGGCATTCCTGGAAGTGGAGGAAAGTCACAACATGTGTAGAATTTTAGGATGTTCTCTGAAGAGTGTTTGTCAGCACAGAAAGTTGATGACTTCCTGTATTTTTTTTTTATGATATGAAGTGGTATAGCAAATGGAGGGACCCATTTTGTTCTTGAAACCTTTAGGTCTGTATGGAGGTATGGGAGGGAGCAGGCAAAGTGTATGGAATAGGTTCTGTTACTGTTGGATTACTGAATAGAAGTAAAATTATTCCCCAAACTGGAAGTTCTGGCTCCTCAGATAAGATATTTATTTTGTAAGGGTTCCAAAACCTTCTGCTGGAAGGGAAAAAAAAAATCAAATTATATGCTTCTTTTAAATTAAGACTTTGAGTTTGGGATGTTACAGAGAGTGGGTGTGTATCTGCTCTTATGAGAGGTAGTAGAAAGCAGCTGAGGAGTTTGGGTCAGCTAAGATTATTCTGGTTCCTTGTTCTAACAGGCTTTGCACCCTGGAGGGAATGAATTCCTGCTCAGAATGACTAACTGGCTTCTATGTGTTTCCCAATACCTGAACTTTCTGTGAATGTAAGAGGAAAGCATGACTTGTGGCTTGTGAATGTGAAAGGAAAACATGACTTGTGTATAGTGAATAAGTTGCAGCATAGGCAAGGTCCTGTTCAGATGAAGCTGGTCAATAGCTTTACTAAAGAAAGTTTCATCGGCATGAAAGATTTTTCTAAACTTTTCTAAGATGTTAATGAGGCATCTATTGAACTGTAGTGATAATATCTAGTGTTCTTTTCACTTACTTTGGTGTGATCCAACTGAGTTTTAACTCCAGAGGTTTATCCAACAGTGCTTTTGAGGATAAGGTCAGTGAAGGCCCTACATCCTGTGCTCCTGCTGTTCTCTGCATTTCTTAAATATGAGTAAAAAGATGGATATCTTACAAAAGGATCCGTTTCTCTTCTACTGTGTTCTCCTCATGTTTGGAAAATTGCTGGCTTTTAGGTGAAGTTTACATGTAACATTTCCTTTTCTCTGTTTCCTGTACTATCTCTTGCTTTAAGGCAGAATGTGGAGTATGTGCTTTATTTGCAGTCAGTTATTTTGAGTCGATTTTCCTTGGACTAGGTAAAAGATCCTTGCCTTCTGCTTGAAGCCTTTGTCAGGCACCTCTGTATGTTGAAGCAGAAACTACCCTATCTGTTCAGTTACTACTTCAACAAACCTGAGGTCAGCAGAGCAGAACTGGCATAAATGTGCTAAAATTCTGTGGATAATTGAGTTGTTCCTCTTCTCAGAGTCAATAATTAAAAATATTTGCTGTTTGAATTTACATTGTCAAGATTTCCATTGTACAGTGTCATTGACTTGCATTTGGACTGGTTTGTATAAATGAAAATATGGAATCTTTGGAAGTTCTTTCGTTTTGTGGCTTTTTAAAATATTAGTAATAGCTTTTTTTTTGCTGAGTAGGAATAAATACTTCTACACATGGAAGCAAGGCCAGCCAACTGTATCTTTTGTAGCTTCTGTATGAAGAACAGTGAGTGAAAAATGGAATGGGTAGAACTGCTGTTGTCCTCTGTTACAGCTGTTGAATTGCTGTGGGAGCAGTACTGAATTCTGCTTGCCTTTTTCAAGTCTTCCTTTAGTGTGGTTCTGTTAGTTTAAGAAATCAAATGGAGCTGAAAATATTCCATGAATCATAGCTTGAATAGCTCCTTGAATTACAGTTGAGCAGTGTAGAGCCTTTATGCCAAAGGATTGGTGATGTTAGTCGAGTGGGGAGTTCAGAAGAGGTTCTTGATGACCATGTAGCTTATTCCCTAGAATGTGGAGTGTGCACTTTGTAAATGTTACTCTGAGTTCAGAGCACTTACATGGTGTTTTGGATACAACTCATCCACATAGAAAGTAGTGCCTTGGCCAAAAGCGCAGCATAACTTGAGTGTGAATTACAGAGACCTGGAGTGGAGCTCTTTTCAATTACTGCTTGCTTTTTTGGGGTTTGGGAACACTGGTGTATGTTTCTGACAAGTTTTCCTAAGTTGTAGTTTGTGATGCAGTAATAGAACAAAGCCTGGTCACTGAAACATGAAACCCTTCCCAATAGGTTGGGGATTTGCTCTTCTCTGAGGGATTGTTTTTTAGTGCTTACACTGGAGCAACTTCTGCTTGAAATACTCTTTGAGAACTTTGAGTCTTCAACACGGTACAAAATAAGGGTCCTAAAAGATGATGTCTTAAGAATTCTGTCTGGCCTTGGCCATGTTTTCCATTGAGTTCTGAGATTTGTTACTTGCCATATCTTTTCTGGTGAAGCAGGGATAGCCTATTATTAATATCTGTTTTTCATCATAAGTCTTTCAGGTTAAAAAAATACCCTTTTGTTGATTAACCCTCATGTTTCTTCTAAGAACGAGTAAATATTTCTCTGCTCATCTGAACTGCAGCAGAACTAAATAAGCTATACTTGTATTCCTGAAGAGAAACTTGTCTCTTCTTTTTTGAGGCACTAGTCTGAGTTCCTTGGAGACAAAATTGCAAAATGACATGTGCTTGCTTGGGGTTCCTGAGTCATCAGCAGAACTACTGTCTGTGTTTCCAGGAACAGATTAGCCAGCAAGAGCATCAAATCCTGTCAGTTTTGCTTGCCTTTTTGCTGTACCAGCTCAGCCCCTACATGTGAAGATTTGACAGCTAGCACCCAGATACTGTTCTGAACTTCAGGACCCCTTTAGTGTCAGCTTCTCTCTAGGATGTGGAAAGAGCAGCCTATAGGTGTCTCCTAGTTCTTCCATTTTTAGACTGTCCTAAGACTATCTCTGAATTATGCCTGGTCAGGGATAAGGCCTTCTTTTTACCTTTGCAACAAACCCCTAATGATTGAGCACCTTCAAAGAATGACAGTTGTTTTTAATGACACTGTCTTGAATGAACTGATGCTTTTTGATATAGATTTGGTGTTGATGGAGTAATGGAATTAAGGAGTCATATCAAAACAAGTTGTAGGGCAGAGTACATTTCTTGCTGTATTTTAAAAATGCTTGGTCCTCAGCATATTCTTCTTCTTTGTTCATTTGCTTCACCAGCTTCATATAGATGCGATGCTTTGTATTGATGGACGGTGGTGGAGCACCCAGCAGCTTGGCAAATGAGGTGTTTTTTCCTCTTGCCTCAGTTGTGCCCCTGTTCCCCAGCTTTATCTGTTTTAACGTGTTGGCTTCAGGTGTGTTGCTGCTACAGCACTAGAGAGGTGCTGTGTTTCCATGGGCACACAAGATACCACTGCTTTTGCTTTCCTGTGCTTGTTCTCCTGAGTGCCCCCACACTGGCATTTGTACATGCTCTGAGAAGGTAGATTGGAAGGCTTAAAACTGTTTACTTCTTGGTGTGTGGTACAAGATGACAGGATTGATCTGAAGATTTGCTACATGATTTGCTGTGTGGCTGTTTGCTCCACTGAGTAGGTTGATTAATGGTTGTGGATTTTTAGGAAGGGCAGAGAAGGGGATCAGGCCTCTGTATGTGGTGGCAGTATTGGCTGAACTTGGAACTTCAGTGTGACTAGGTCTGCTTTGCAAAGTAAATGCCCCTGGAGGATTAAAAGAATTTGTGGCCCTAAATCTAGAAACTTATTTTGTTTCAGTTGTTCTAGACTTATCTTATCCATGAGGATTTCTCTGTATATCTACATTAGATGAGTTAATAGATCACATCATCAGTTTTATGAGAGTTAGGAATATATGTTAGGAATATCACTGCTATAGCATTTTGAAGGTAAGAGTGGAAGTGTGGATGTCAAAGCTTTGGAAATGGCAGTAGCCTCTTGATGAATGACTACATTTCACTAAAGCTGTAAACACTGAGACAAAATTATATTCTAGCAAAGCAGCAGTGCTCTGTATTTAATTTTTAGAAATTCCTGTTGCTGTGAGGGGGTGATAACTGTCAGCTGACACAATGTGACTTGCTTTGTCTGAAACACAGTAGAGAACGTTATTAGTCTGTGCTGCCCACATACTGCTTTAATCTTCCAAGTGTATTTAGTATTGCCTAACCATAGCTATGCAGCCTGTGCTGTGAACGAAGTGAATTACTGACATAGCAGATTTCTAGACTGGTAACAGATGCCTTCTGTGTTAGGAAACATGACTGCTTTTAGTAAAAACACGGGGAAGGTGGCTGTGTAGCCTTGAGTGGACTGCTTCATTTGTTTATAGTGTTGGGGGGGAAAAAAAAAATCACATACCTGCACTTCAGATTTGTTATGCTATTCCCATACCAGCCATACAGTTGTTCAGTGGTCTGTCAAGAACCACCAAAAGACTTCTGATGAGGGTAAGCACAGGGGAAGCCAAATCAGCTCTTAAGATAGGCAGGTGTTTTGGAAACTAATATCTGTCTGAGGAGCTGTGTGTGTTATAGGACAGCTTCTTGCTAGTATTGGTAATACACACCCCAGTCATCTGTGAGCATTAAGAAGTGTGTATGTTGAAAAAAGTATTTTGCTTTTCCATTCTATTAAGATACTGTGATTGCTATTGACTGGGGCATCTTAGCAGTTGTCTGAAGTGTGGAGAAATGTCTTGTAAGTTGATCGTCAAAATAGTGAGGTAGGTGGGGAGTAGTGCTTATCAATAAAGATATTTTTAATGCTCTTATTCCTGTGAATAATTTTGGTGAAGCTGGGACTGAACAGTTGGATGGAAGTCCCGATGCCAGGGAGGGTAACCTAACAAAAAGTGAGTCTTCAGATGATGTTTATACTTTAGGTCCTGAAATTATATGCTTGCCTTTTTGCCTCAGGTTATATTTTAAGCCTCTTTGTCTAGCAGAACCTCATTTCTATAAAATATGATGATGTGCTAGCTACATGCAACCTGCTGCCTTCTTTTTTGTTAGATGTAGCAGCACCAAAAGCAATGTTCCTTATGTGCATTTTGCAGTTGCTGCACCTGTCTTTTACCGGGTTCTGATTTTCGCAGGGAGGAAGGCAGAACAGTGATGGAGGCCTCAGGGTGTCTGCATCTGGAGAATATATTTGCACTGGCAGCCAGTGTATTGCTGTAAAGTGGGATTGCACTCATGCAAATGGGGTCTTGGACTCTGCTCAGATTAGTGGGATTCTGCTCTTGTACCACTCTTTCCTCTCTTGCCCAGGCACATCAGACTGGCTGACTTGGATGAGTGTGTGCATATTGATTGTTGAAATACAAATTGCCATTTGAAGCTAGAAACTGAAATTAAGTTGAGAAAGCCAAACTTTGTTCCTTCTCTTATATTCTCTGAGTTGCGGGCTTAGATAAGCAGGAGAGGGGTGCTTAAGCAAGAGTTCTTCGCTATGATTCATAACAGTTGTAAAGGTTCCTAAATTTTGTCTGTAACATTGGATGGGTTGAAAAGGTCAGTAACTAAATTACAAAACTCATTTTATGTGGTATGACTGGGCCACATGTAGGAAGGTCCTTTCCAGTCACTGTCTATACTGCCATAAAGAACAGTTTCCTTTGTTTTAACAAAAGTTAAATGTTTTTTGCTATAAATGAACTGTGATCATTAGAAGTTTTAAGGTGAAGGAAGAAGACTTATTCTCGGTGTTTGGAAATCAACATCTGAACTCTAGAAAGACTAAGCTCAAATATTAATTCACACTCTAGTCTGATAAGTTTCACAGGTACTGTTTCTGCAACAATGTGCAATATAAACTTCAGTCTTTTCCCAGACTCTACCTTTTGACTGAAACCTTTACTGAAGCTGTTAAGGAAGAAATGTTTTAATTCTGACTTAACTCAGATTTGCTCCTTCTCATATGGAATCAAGAGGACGAATTTCATCCTTTAATGTTTTGGGGTTTTTCTGTTGCTTCAGTGTGTGTTCAAATGCACTAATCTAGAGTTGCCTGTGGGTAATATCTACTAAGCAACCTGCATTGATAGCACATGCATGAAGGCTGCTTAGGCTTTGTTATATAAAAATTAATCTACTTCATGTCAAGTGGATCAGTGTGTCTTGTGTAATAACTGCCACCTTTCAGTAGGATCTGAAAATTCCTGTTTTGCCTATGCAGGCCATTTTAGCTTGAAAAAACAAGATACTCTGTCCAAAAGTCTTGCAATCTTAATTTGGTATGCCAGATCACATGATTTTCCAGTTGGTTTTTTTCCTATAGCTACTTAGGGTTATGGAGCATTCTACCAAAATGTACCCTGCTTAGATTTTTCTACATGGTCTTGGTGTTGTTGAAAAACTGTTTTCATTTGCTTGAGCAGTAAAGAAACTTCCTGACTGGAATTGTAGGGGAATGGGGAATGTGTCTGGACCAAGGAGGGACTCTCAGTGTGCTTCCAGATAGAAGCCAAAGCTGGCATGAGAAGACCTCTGGAAGGAGAATCAGTCTGTTTGGAATCTGTTATTAGTCTTGTGGACTGGAGATGTCTGTTTTGTGTCCTTGACCTGTATGTGTGTGGTTTTAGCTTCAGGGGAAAAAAGTTTAAGGTACGGCTTGAAATACTTGTGTTGAGATTTCAAAAAATAAGCTCCTTCAATAAAATGCTGATGGTAGTACTCCATAACTGTAATGGAGAAGAACTGGTATTTCACTTAAAAGAGATAAAGGAAGCTGTTTATTGTATTGAATGGGATTCTCAAAGCTGACAGGACTTCTGTTTCTTCTTTAAGTGGGAGTGTGTTTTAATACTCCAGTGCAGATTGCTTTCTTGAAAAAAAAACAAAAAAAAACCCAAAAAACAAACCACCAGAAAACTAGTTTATGTTCTCATAGCTGTATTTGTGGTGCAGTTCAGTTGTCCATTCCATGGTCTGCATTTCAGACTTGACTGGGTAGGCTTGGTCTGTCTGTGAATGGCCAGGGTGACACAGTGCGTTTTGTAAGTTAGGAGGTGTTTGAAAATTCTGTGTTCTTGTTTCCTTGCCTTTGCAAACCTTTCACTGACATTTACCTCAAGGAAGTGGAGTGTTGAAATGTTGCTTGTCTGTCTTAGACAGCACTCAGCTGTCCAGAATGTGAGGGCTGTGCAAGTGCTCACTTCTGCTCTGAATTTAACAGCTTGTTCTGTTTTTTTATGCATGGCATTTCTGCAGAGGTGGTTTAGTTATGGTACTCTGAACAGCTGTAGTTCTCTGAAATATTTTAGCAAGAGTTGTGGTTGACCCTTATCCCTCCTAGTGTGTGTAAGAAGCAAACCAAGCTCCACAGAGCAGATGGGTTTTAAACGGTGGGACTTCGGTTCTTGAGAATACAGCCTCTTCCAGGAGATGATCTGGTAAAGGAACATGCAAGTATGGAAGAGCTGGGTGCAAATACCTTTTGTATTCAGCAATCTACAGACAGAGATTCTGGGTCATCACTTTGAGCATCCTACTAGCTGTATTGCTGGATGTGCAATCCACAGGGTTTGTGGATAAGTCCAAGCAGCCATCTGCAGAAGTAAAATGGTTTTGAAAGAGTGAGAAGGCAGATGAATGTCAGCTTGCTGATGTGGATCTTCCTAGGCTAACTATATAGTGAGTTTCCTTTGTGGATGTGCCTGCCCTGTTACAACATTAGGGTGCTTAAAGATAGGATTATTAAGCAACAAATACTGAAAGGAAGTGTAGGGTCAGTGGAAGTTTGAGCTGACTTTGAAGATACCTCTGGATGGCATATGATACAGGTCACTGTACTCCCTTTCTCAACAGAGCAAGAGAGACCTGGGAAAAAACGTTTATTCTTGAAATCTTTACCTAATCTCTCTCATTCTTTCTCTTCTGTGCAGACGCTGTGCTATAGAAGATGCACTATTACCGATATTCTAATGCAGAAGTCAGCTGTTGGTACAAATACTTGCTCTTCAGCTACAACATTGTCTTTTGGGTGAGTACAAAATGTAGAGACTGAAATAGTTTAGGCATAGCTCAGTTTTATTAACTTCATTACTCTGTTCAAGAGAGCAGGCTGAAATAGTTGCCTGAAAGCAGGAAACTGATGTATAGTATGCCCCAGGTGTTTTGTAATTGAAGAAGCTTACCCTATATGAGAAATTAATTATTATTGGAAATGTGAGGGCTCAGTATCGGTATTATCCATGTTAAGTTGCTTCCCTGTTAAAAGAATCCTCTTAAAATGTTTCCTTTCAGATCACCTTTGATCTTTGTTGGGTGGTGTAGCTGTAAATACACTGCGAAGAAGAGAAGAAGGGAGCTGCCCCAGAGATGTGTCAGCAGCTGGCAGTACATCTCATGCTCTGTGGGCAGCTGAATTGTCTGATACAGTCTTGAAATATTTAGCTATGAACTAACCTGCCTATGACATTTGCTTGGAATTGTGAGTGTGAAAAGGTACAACAATAGATGTGTGGTTTTAGGTGTGTATGATGGTCAAGGTTAATGAAGCACCTGCCTTGGAAAAGAAGCCTCTTTAAAGGTTAGTGCACAGTGTTGCACTAGAAAGAATTAAGATGTCTGTGAAGGAAAGGTGAGGAAGCAATTCAGGTGAACTCAATAATTCCTTTTGGAGCTTTCAGGTTGAATGTTAAGAGTTTGCACCTGAAGTCCTAGGAGCTGCAGTCATGGAAAGGCATGGGTAGTCCTGGAAAAGTGCAGGTACAGACTTGTCTGGTGCTAGCAGTGAAGTTGCTGAAAACCACAGAACTTTTTGCTACTGTCACCACCTCTTGTTCACTAGTGCAGTGTTCTAATGTGATACTGTAGTGTTAAGCCACAGGAGAGTTATCATCATGTAGATACTAGGGCAGAGAAGATGTGTAGAAACTTTTGTTCCATTAAGGGTTAATTTGCTACAATATTGCATCCCATTGTTCATTGGGGTGATATTTTCTGTGTTGCAATTGAGGGTGCCTTCAACAGGTCAAAAACTGTGCTTACAAGCCACCAGTTCTGCAGTTCCTTTTCTTCTGGATTGAACAATTGCCATGTACCTGTAGTGGAGTGTGGTATAGTGAGAAGTAATACTTGCCAAACGGTTCTGGTTTTCAGAGAAATCACTTCTGAACTGGGTGGATGCTCTTCAGCAGTTCGTGGTGGGATATGTGAGAAATTGACACTTGTTCATGAATGTATTAGGATTCTTCTAATAGAAAATAGATTCTTCTAGACTTCTGCTTTTTTTCTAGTGAGTGTCTTGTGAAGTGGGCTCTATGATTGACTGTTTCTGGCAACCTTTTAAAAACTGAAATTTTTTGCCTTCACTGTAAGGGGAAGACGGTCAAGAATTTGCCTCTGTTTTTACACAGGAATCAATTTTGAATCTTTTTTCTTCTCTGCAGTCATGAAATTTTTTTTGCTTTTTAAAACTGTATTCTCTTGAAATGAATGATGAAGATCTAAAGATTTTTCTGTTCTTTAAAGAAAAACTTTTAAAGAGGTGCCAAAACATTGAAGAGAATTCATAGTACAACCTGTGTGTTTCAGCTGCTCTGTTGGCTGGAGGAATTAACGTTCTGAACAGGTACTTGTGGTCTTGGTACCTTCCTCAACAAAAGGGTCTGATGCTTCTACTGAGGTTATCAGGCTGACCTAGTAAATGATGTGCAGCTACAGCTCTTTTGATAAGATTTTTGGCACCTTTAGTTGTAGAACAAGCTATGTAAATGTTGAAGGTAGACACCCCCTATAGGCAATACATGAATCATTTAGCTGACACAAGGATTCAGGAGCCTGGGAAATCCTGCTGGCTGGGATGACTACAAATTCACCATTTGTAAAACAGAGTAAATTTCCTGTGTGCCTTAAAAGAACTGAAGGACTACAAAACCAGAAGGGGAAATGTAACCATAACTCACAAGCAGCATTTAAGGAGGGAATGTTAGTCTTGATTTACTTTCCTTGGGTTGCAGGACAGGTGCTTGTGGGAACTTGTTTGGGAGCACTTGTTAGTGAGTGTGGTTGCTCTGGAGGTGTACTGGGGATGGATTTAGATAGATGTTAGAGAGCCTTTTGCCCATATAAGCTGTTAGAGCTCTCCTGTGTCTCAACTCAGGACGAGTTTATGCACAAACCAGGTAATGTGCATGTAAATAGTTGCATTTGTTCTTCTGTCATCCTTGTTAAAGGTAAATGTTGACTTTCCCATTGTGGTTCTAAGGATATTGTTGACTGCACAAACTTTAAAGCATGTGGTGACATAGTAATTCACAGAATTTTTAAACTTTTCAGTGAGTGGTTACTGCAGTTTGTCATGCTTCAAATACAGTTCACATAGATTGGGATGAAACAAAATATTGAACTCAAAGAGGGCAAATATGACAATAATGGCAAGTTCAGTGTAATTACCATGTAGAAATCTGTAAATCTTCACGCTTTGGAAGTCTTTTGTTTTCAGATGAGTGGCTTGGGAATTGAAAGTTCTGGCTTTTAATTGTGTAGTGCTGGCTTGTAGTATCAGTTCCCTATTCTTTTAAGAAAGGGAATGGAGGCCATAGGAAGGCTCTGCCTTCCTAGACATGATTTTGATGTGTGATTACTTTATTTCCATCTTTCTTTTTAAGCATGCTCACAAGACTTAGCTTGTCCAAGTACACTCTTGTTAATGAGTGGTGATAAGGCAGTACTGCAGCCATTAAGATAGCCCTGCAGTGAGCAAGATAAGAAGGCCAGACCTTTTTGTGTTTGAAAGCTTTTTTTTTTTCTCTTCATGGTGCAGTATAAAGACTGCAGTAATGCCAAGTGAAGAGCTTGGTGTTGGCACCTTTCTGTTCTGAGTCATTCTGCAACTGAGTGAGCTCTTATGTGAGAGCTCTGGTGCTTGCTGCTTTGCCTCGGTTGAAAGGGTTTTTTTGGGGTAGTCTGAGAATTGCACCTCATCTGTTTCAGTGGAGTGAAGGATTGCATATGTGCTCTCCCAAAGCCTTTTAGGTTGCATATGAGCTCACTGTCTCTCACATGAATTGAGAGGAGAGGGTAAAATAGCTTTTAGCTACTGTCATCTGGATTTATCTTCTAAAGGTCTGTAGTTGTGTTTGAGTCTTAAAGGTCATTGGAGTAAAAACCAGAACTTGTCACTCGTCCTATAGGAGATGTGACATTTTGCCCTGAACATGGTGATGAAGGACAAAAATTCACTTCAGTTCTGGAAAAGAATTCTGGGTTCATCTCTTTGAAAAATAAGAGAAGACCCAGGTTAGCATAAAATTTTCTTGGCTTTTGCTATGTATGTTGTTTTCCAGGAGCTTCTGAAACAGCGAGGCTGTGCTAGGAAGAGGAGAGAATGTACCACCAGGTGGTTTCCTGCCCCTGAGGGGAGTGTCTGAAGAGACAAGGGTAGGAAGGAAGGGCTGCAGGCTGCTCATTGCTCTAGTGTGGGTGGAGCTGCAGTGTAAAATAGGATTATCCAGGGAGTGGGAAATGTATTCTCTGTCAGAGTCTGCAAAACCTGAGTGCAGTTTCCATTGCTGCTGATCAGATGTAGGGACAGACTGACCCACAGTCAATTTATGTGCAAGGGTTGTCTTGCAAGAATTACTTAGCTGCTTACATTACATTTGAGAAACAAATGAGCCATTTTCTCAGTTGGTAGTGTGATTCTGACAGCATAGTCATAGGAATCATAGGAATTCAAAGTGTGATTGGAATGGATAAATGGAAAATGCTTAAAAGTGGTGTCTTGGGCACAGTGTCACTGAGTTGGCAGCAGTATTGTACATCTGAGCAGAGCCCACAGTTTGATGCAATATGTTACAAAAGTGGATTTATCAGTTCTAAAGCAGGAAATAAGCAAATGCTGGTAGATACTGTTTTAGTTTCCTATTCAAAGGGGCACAGTTGAGCTGCTTTGTGTATGTTCCCATCTCACCTTTCAGGCAGTATATGGCTTTAATGACTCTCCAGCACAGTAGTGAGTTGGGTAGTCCAGTTTGTTCTTGTTTACCTGTCATTCAGATTCTGGTGAAAGGCAAATTTCAGAATGCTGTGCTTTTTTTGAAATCGCTGACTTGCCTACTCTCACCTTGGGAACGTTTTTGGTTGTCCTTGCTTTTTGTCAGCTGCCTGTTGTCTCGTTCAGTGAGCTGGAAAAGGTTAAAATTTGGCCTTTAGTTTAGGCAGGATCAGTTCCCTGGCCTGCCTTGTAGCCATCACTTGGATGCCTCTTTGCAAGTGTGTTAGAGAGGGTATTTTCCTGGGGCTGATCCTCTGTAGAGCTCTGGGCATGCTCAGTCACACCAAATTCTGAGTTAGTGTGATCACCATGCTGTGTTTTACAATAGTTTTCAGGGAGATACTTCAAAGTATCTTGCACATAGTCTTTAAAGCAAAAGGATTCAATTTCATTTTTCATTTCACTGCTGTTTTACTTTGTTGCAAATTGGTTTCTTTGGTAGTTGCACCTGTCAATGTAGTGGCTGATGGCTTTGTTTCTTCTGCAAGTACATCGTACTTTACTGGATTTTTGTGTAAGAAACTTAATGTATCTAGTTTGGTTGCTTCTAGTGAAAGTTATGAATTGCTTGTCTTAGCTTGAATTAAGTTTTAGATTTATCCACATTGATTTTGTGAGGCTAAGTTTATTTTTCTTCTGATAAACTCTATTTTACTTGTAGATAGCTTGCACAGATGCTTATGGAAATAACTTTGCAAAAATAGTTTCTTGAAACTAAACATTTTATACAAACATGAGAGCAAAGTTCATATTCAAAGGTGAGAATAATGCATGCTAGTGAAAAATCTACTTAATCAAAAATCCATTACAATTTATTTAAGAAGGTAATTATAATGAAAAGCAGACAGTCGGAAGAGGTCACCCTATTTACAAATTCAATAGCACAATATTAGCATTCTAGTACCCTCAATTTGTATACACAGAGGGGAATATGTCTTCCCAACTATTTTTTTCCACCCTGTTTTCTGTAGAAAAAGTTTCCAAAGATCCAGCTGTCTGTGTAATTTACCTTGATTACTGCAAATTATACCAGCTGTCTTCATCTGTCTCCCAGCATTCCTGGAGCATTTGGAATGAAAAGGATGAAGGATGCATCAATAACATGCACTGTGCAACTTAATGACATACAAGCTTGGTTACTTACTTTTTTCCTCCCTTTTTCATCTGATGATCACTGGGTTAAGATCTAGGGTTAATCTGGTTTAATATTCTGTTTTTATTGATGTGGTTTTAAATAGTGGTTTTTTTATTATGGTTTGATCCAAATGAGCACTTGAGATGTTCTCAGCTGATTCACAGTCTAAGGTGAGTAGTCATTGTGCTATTGCTTATTAAGCAACATCTGGAAATTTTTTTAGCACTGCTTTGTCCAGTTGTAATTCCATGTATTAGTGATGGCTTTGGTTGCTTAATCTTTAATACCCAGAATATGGCATAAAATAATTTCTGCCAAGACAGAAGTGTTTAACGTAATTTGAGTAATTTTTGCAGAGTAACGTGAATGATGCTTGCAGCCCTTTTTGGCTTTGCTTCCCACTCTCCTCAGCAGAGTAAACCCAGAACAACTTCACTTGCCCTGAGTGAGCTTAGGGCAAGCAGCCCATCAGCCCAGCAGTATTTTACACCTATACATCTGTTTTCTGGTGTGACTGTAAGAGGGTTCCATTTTTGCTTCTTGCCTGTGCTGTAGGGAATTGCCTGTGATGCACATTTAGTTCATGGGAGGTGCTGCATTTCCTAGAGAAAAGGATTCCTGTCTCAAAGTGTTTTTTCAGTTGTTGGGATTTACTCTTCAGTGCATGTAAGGCTTGGCTCTGGGAGACAACCTCAGTCCTTTCTACAGAATAATCAAATCATTTAGGCTGGAAAAGACTTCTAAGATTGAATTCAGCCATTGACAAAACTGCCAAGAGTCCGTGTCCCTAAGTGCCATGTCTGTGCATCCTTTAGATGTGTCTAGGAATGGTGACTAAACCACTTGCTCCAATGCTTGATAACCCTTTCATGGAACAAGTATTTCCTAATATCCAGTTTAAACTTTTCCTGGTGCGACTTGAGGCCATTTCCTCTTGTGCTGGTACTTGTTATGTGGGAGAAAAGACTGCTATCCACCTTACTACCACCTCCTTTCAGGTAACTGTAGAGAGCTGTGAGGCCCCCTCAACACAGCAGGGTTGAATGCTTTTTAAGTAATAAGGAAGAGCTGCCCTTGGGTTATAGAGAGGTCATTTTAGCTTGATTATTGAAATTGGATATTAAAAACAAGTTGCCTGAGCATTGAAGAAAGGGAATAAAATATTAAAACAGTGAGCTCTTGCTTCATTTGGGTGAATATCATTCCGAAGTGTTTATTATAGAAACATATGAATTAGTGGAGGGTTTGTCAGTTAGATTTGGTGCTTATGAAAAGTAAGCAAATGGACCATTAATCTAGCTTGATTCAGATGGGCTTGAACAAGGTCAGGATTCAGAAGACAAACTTTATCTAATCAGAGAAGAGGCTGATATAGCGAGCCTTGACACTGAGAAGTTACAAGGAGCAAGCATGGCTACTGTTGTAGCCATAATATTGGTGCTATTAAATGACTAAATAGGAAATAACCTCAAAATGTATTAAATATTCTGACATCTTCATTAGTGTGCAGGCAAACATTTTATAGCAAGTCACTGGGACAAGGATAACTCCCACTTGAGTGCTGCTGTGTGGGATTGTCAGTTAAGTACCACATGCTTCTTGAGGAATCAAATTTTGCCACGTTTTTAGAAAGTAGTTTACAAAATGCATAAATGCTGTGGAATAAATGCCCTTCAAATCATTTTTGCAAGAGGTTGACTCATGGCAGGGAATGTCCCATTACTTTTGTCTCAAATTACAGGCAGTATTTGTTTTACTTGAGCAGTAGTGCTGACTAAATTTTTTGAGAATGTAGTTGATTAGTACATCTAATTAATTTTTTTTTTTATTTTAGCTAGCTGGAGTGGCCTTCCTTGCAGCTGGTCTGTGGGCATGGAGTGAAAAGGTAAGGATAGAAATGACTGGTCTTACTTCAGTGGCTGCCCTCTCCTGCTCCAGTAAAACTACTTCCTTAGGAAGCAGCAAAGGTTAAATGTAGCCTCTGAGCTCAGGAACATGTTCAAATAATCTAAACTGAGTTTAGTTGGAATTTGCTTCTTCTCCCAGATCAGGACTTAAGCTGTGACCTTTGATAGTTAGGGTTTTTTTATGAACTTTTAAGAGCAGGATGCTAGGGATAATTTAGTCTTTATGAACAGGTTCTCTTTCAAAAGTGTGTTTTCTAAAATCTGTATTTCTCGTCCCACCTCCTTTTATTACAAACAAATACTTGTGAGGGGTATGAGCTGTCTTTATATTTAAAAAAGCACCACTAAATCTAAACATGCCTCTTTGAAATACTTCAGAAAGATGCTCCCGGTCTATTGGCCATCTGTTGTCCACTTTATTCCCCATGGAGTGCTTAAGTGATTGTGTTTCCATGTAGAGGAACAAAACTGGAGAACATGATTTAGCTGAAAAACTTCTAGTTTTAGCAAAGGTTTTTCGTAGCTAAGAAACTTCCTCAGCTGAAGGAAGTTGTGTGCACATGTACTCAGAGTTCTCCTGTTACAAGAGAAGAGAATGATACAGGTGTGGAAATGAATGGTTCAACACCTTGAATGGATGTAAAAGTATGGATTTACTGAATTCAAGCAGTAGGAAAAAGTGACCATTACTAGATTCACTGATCTGCATCTCAGGAGTGGAGGGCAGGTGCCCTTGCTGTTCAGTTGAGCCACTAAGTAGTAAGACTTCAATTACCATCATATGTTCAGTTTTCCTTAATCAGAGTGGTTATATACAGCAGCTGTCCACATGCAGAGAGGTTCTGAGATTTCTCTGCTTTTTGGAAGTGGTTTTTATGATGGTCTTAATTCTGTGGTGTATATTCTCCTCCTCCCTGCTCCCTGTGTGTTTGCAGACATTCTCAGAACTAGATTAGTGCTGTCACTGCTATATAGTAAGCAACCTATCTCGACACACAAATGCATTTACCTCCTATTTTATTGTTACAAAAGAATTTTCTTTCCAGCCCTTTAAGGAGAGTGTTAAACTTGCCTTGAATTTGTTCTCTAATGTTCAGACATTCTTCTGTTTTGCAGATAAGCACGTAGGATCTGTGCTGTCAGAGACTAATATCTCCCAACTTATCTCCATTTGCCAAATTGGCTTTATGGTACGCTGAAGTTGCTAAAAACCAGACTCTTTCTGTCTTTATTTTTTAAACTTTACCTGAGCTCTTTGTGCTCTCTGTGCTGTCTTGCAAATAAATGTTTCAAAGCCTTTCCTATAGTCTTGAACTTCTGAGTGGCTCATGAAATCTGTTCATTATTTTTTACGTCAGTGGTTCTGTGCTATGTTTTCAGTCTTTCAGAGTAGTGCCATTCTTCAGCCAGTAGTGCCTGTATCTTACAGATAAGCATCTTGGTGAACAATAGATGGGAAGTAAGAGAAACATTGCAGAAGCTGTGCTGCAGTGGTAAACCCAAAGATAAACTACAGGTGGTGGAAGAGTTCTGAACATCCTGTCTCTTACCACAACATGAAGTACATTAGGTTCATTTAATTTCTCTGGCTTTGTCACTTTTCTTTTTGCCTTAGGACTACATTTCAGATTAATTCCTCAGCAGTTTTCACCTCTGGCTATAAGTCCTGTGCTTCTCTTTTGGTAGTATATTGAAATGAGAGTGCTGGTTTGTGAGAAGGGTTGAAAATACTATATGGAAATATGTTACCATCCTGACTCCTGTTATTTGATTTAGTCAAATCCAATCTCTAACTGGTGTTCCTTATGATTTTGTAGCTGGCTTTAGTTATTCTGAGCAGTCATGTCAAAGTTAACTTGGGTAAAATTTTAAGAGTCAATATCTGTCACATGAAAATTACTGCAAAAGTCGTGAAGAGTGAATTATTGTAAAATGTTGGTAGAAACAAGGTGAATAACACTCAGCCCTCTTATCTGGAAAACAGTTTTTGTTGTTAAAATGATTTCAAGGAGGACACAATGGAAGATCTGGGAAACAAGAGTCCAGTCAGCCTAACTTCCTTCCAGCAAGTTCATGGCTAATAACAAATGAAGAGGGAAAAGTCAGTTTTCAAATCAAGACTGTTGCTTAGAGGGACTTCAGGAGCATGGAGAAATAAGTCACTGTTCTGTGTGACTGAAAGGAAGCCTTCAAGTGTGAGTTTTGTTCTAGAATGTCTGACACTGACTGCAGGTATCAGACTGCATTGCTGTGTACCTGAGGAAATCTGTGTTGTAAAGGGCAGCCTGTGCTTTGAAGAGTTTGTCCCAGGTGCAGATGGCACAGGCAGGAGTGTCTTTAGAGAAATGGGTATGGTGGGATGAGAGTTTGCTGAATTAATTCCCTTGTTTCTTTCCTTCAAGCTTTTTGACTTAGCATCTTTTCTTAGGCAAAATCCCCATAACCTTCTTTTTAAAAGAGTATGTTGTAAACATTGTGTGAACATGAAGAAACTGTTGTGAACCAGTGACATCTCAGGTTGAATAATAAAGCTCAGTTCCTGCCACCTTCTATTTGTAGCATGCTTTGACTGGGGGAAATTTTCTTCCAGAAGATGTTGCTTGAGCAAGTGAGGTTGTCTGAAAACAAAAAGCTTGAGTTTGGGTAGGGAAGGAGATGGCTGGCAATACTTATGAATGTTTCGGCATCCTGGTCACACAGTGTTTGGTTTCACAGCATTTTGCTTCTACAAGGGTGCTGCATTAGCCCATCTGATCTTGGCATGTGTTTGTTGATTGTGGTGTCTGAGCCAAGGTTTGATTAGGTGGGACTCATGATTAACCAGGTGGACTGTGTTCCTTAGTTAGCTGTGAGGTCTAACAGTTTTTAAGAATGAAAATGTGTGACTGGTGACAACTAGGAACATTTTGTAATAGTCTATTTCAGCTGCTAGTCACCAGCTGTTGCAAAGCAATTCTGAGTTTTACAGTTCAATTTTTTTTTTTTCATCCCATCAGCCAGTTTTGATAAAAACAGCTCTGTCTTGCTGTTGCCAAATTAACAGCTCTGACAGAATCTGTTATGGAACATGTTATGGAAGGAGATGAAGTCCTGTGTATCACTGTAGTGCTGTTACTCAGTGTCTTCAGCTGATGGAGTTTCTCCAAGGGCACATTTCCTCTAATGCTGTATTTTGAAGATTTTATTTTTAAGTAAGACGTTGAATAAGAAGTGATACGGATTTTTCCAAGGTGTTGTCTTAGGATATATATCCTTTGCGCTTAACTCTAGCACAGGTACTTGGGTAGAAAGTTGAGAATTTGCATTCTATTGACAGAATTAGGCACCTCATTGCAAGTATCTCTGATATTTTTCTTGCACTAAACATGGTTATTTTGAGATTATACTTTATAAAGAAAAAAAAGTGTGATGATGGGGTATTGTGCTGTGTTGATTTCTGTTAATTTTGTTTTAAAAGTGAAAATATTTCCTTATTAAAATATTCTGTGCGTTGTTGGTGGTTGTATGATGAACACTCAGACTACTGCAAGGCTGCCTGGGTGTCCCTACAAATCATTCTCTTGAAGAGTTTCAGTTTTTTGGCCCTTCTGTCTTCTGCATGTTCCATCTTGTTCTTGCACATCACATGAGAGTCCTGTTAGGTGTATTTGGTGGAATTTTAATAGTAGCTGGTGTAATAACTTTCTAAAACCTAATCTAGAAACTATAAGGAAGGATGTCACTGGGTTAGCATTACATTCATGTGGACTTAGAAACCTAGGCAGACAGGCTTCATAGCAAAGATTATTGTCAAGATGAGTGGTTTCTGGATAGTTAACAAAAAAGAAAATATTGCTTCTATGATAGACAAATTGCAAATATAGGGAATAGATAACTCCTTTTGGTGTAAGAATTTTTATTGGGTGAAAGGGGAGTGTTTAGACTATACTTTTATATTTTTTTAAAGAGGAGCACTACTAAGACTCTTTGGCACTAGAAGGATTGTAACTAAAATGAGAGAAAAGATCTGCTTCCCTTGAAAACCAAAACAAGATTATTCCCCTCTTAAAAATGTCATCCATAAGGTTCTTTGTCCTTAGAATGTATCTCCCTTTCTGCCACTTAAACATTAGGGTCAGAAAAGTTTTCTTAATTTCTTTTTTGGACCATGATATGGTAGTGCCCTTCTGATTGATGCATTTCAAGTTAATATAAAGCATTAATTCTTTTGCCTTGAAACTAAATGAACATTGTGATAGTATCGAGCTTTTGGCACCATCTTGTGGAATTCTGTTTGGCAAATAGACCTAGGAGGATGTAACCTGAGTAACTGTTTTACTAGACTTTTTTTTTTGGTGTCACTGTTGGCAAGTTCAAGGGTTTGCAACCAGTTCATTCGGAATCATGTGGAAATCATCCAGAAGGAATGCAGAATGAATAACATGCTTACAGTGGTCACATTCTGTTCTGGTTTTTTCTTTCAGGGTGTATTGTCTGATCTGACAAAGGTGACTGGTCTTCACGGTCTGGACCCAGTGGTGCTTGTCTTAGTGGTGGGAATAGTGATGTTTACTTTGGGATTTGCTGGTTGTGTGGGAGCACTGAGAGAAAACATCTGCCTGCTGAAGTTTGTAAGTAACATCGTTATATGAGGGAATTATGATGTGTGTGAAAGCTGCAAATATCAGGAACTGGGAGGAAACCCAGAAAATTAATTAGAGAATTTGATTTGTGACAAAGTACATGGTAAACTTGCTGCCCTGACAAACCTCTGAGTAATGGTATTGAAAGCAGGGGTGGTTCCAGCCTACGTATTTTCCTCTTTGTGGGACATATTCTTCCTTCCCTTTTTTCATTTGTTCTGCTCTGCAGTGATGTTATAGTATGTATCTTAGAATCTAACATTGTGATGTTATGGAACATGCTTAGTCAGGATTACTGAGAGAATATAGTATAGTGGAACAAAATCCCTTAAAAACTTTAAAATTTCTTGTAGATGTTGGCTGGGCAAAACTTTGGGACTTCAGTGACTGATGTAAAATTTCTTTAATGGTTGTTTTTATACTGAGGCTTCTTTGCTTTAGATCTGAAAACAGTGAAGCTGGACAAAAAATTTTAAAAAAGTAATTATAAAATTAGAAACAATCCAAGATGTAATATCAAGACTTCTTTAGCCCTGTGTTTTAGAGATTCTCATTTATTAATGTTTTCACTGCTGTGCATAATCACTGTCTGATGCTCTTTTTACTGTCAAGTTCAGGTGACAAAAACAAAAGGCAGAGTCTCCCTCTTGGTGGTTTCTTTACCTTATGTTCTCACTGTGCTCTCAGTGTCTGTACTGAGTCAAAATTTGAACCTAATTCTGTGTTTCTGGTATAGAGATGCATTCAAAATGAATTCATATTTTCTAATTTAAGACTTCTGTGTTTTACAGTTCTGTGGAACAATTGTGTTTATATTCCTGTTGGAGCTGGCAGTAGCAGTTATGGCTTTCCTCTTCCAGGACTGGGTGAGGGACAGGGTAAAAGAATTCTTTGAGAATAACATTAAATCCTACCGAGATGACATTGACCTCCAGAACATCATTGACTCCCTACAGAGAATTGTAAGTTCATATCCTGTCATTTCTTTGATGCTTTCTAGGAGAATAGGTAGATCTAAAAGTTTTCATTTTTGTTACAGAATTATAATATTTTGTAGCTAATAGTGCTGTGTTACAGATGTTCTGGTTTTCGTCTGTATTGAAAGCAGCAGGGAGGGAAGGTATCCTGAGATCCAGGCTTGTTCTGATGTCCATTGTGGAAGCTGTCTCAGGTCAAAAGCAGATGCATGACCTTTCTCACTTGCTCCCTTTTCCCTTGCTCCCTAAGAAAAAACTTTCTCCTAAAAAAAATTTTGCAGTGGAACTGATTGTATCTGTCAATTACATCTAAAGTGATAATTTTTATGATTTTGCTTGACATGCTGACACCTGTTTCCAGGAGCAGTATTCCAGATGTATTGCTTTGATTTCATAGAGCCATGTTAGTGATTACTCTTTTTTTTTTAACTCTGCTGTTATCATTGATTCTGCACAGACTTAGGGATGGTGAAGATTTGTAAGCACTTACTATTTGGAGGTATTTTAGAGAATTTATCCACTGAACAAATTTCTGGAATGTATTTATCTGTTGCAGAACCATTGCTGTGGTGCCCAAGGTCCAGAAGACTGGGACTTTAACATATACTTTGACTGCAAGAGTGAAAGCAAAAGTCGTGAGAAGTGCGGAGTTCCTTTTTCCTGTTGTATACCTGATCCTGCTGTAAGTTGTTTCCTGGCTTTGTTATTGCTCTGAGGTTGTAAAGTTATGACAGGAAGTACTTCCTGAATAAGGTGTCGAAGGGCCTCGAGGTGTTCTAAATGACCAAAAGTTACTCTTGCGCAGACGAACTCTTTTTTTGGTCTCGGTTGTATTCTTTTTACAGTCCAAATGTGGCAACCTGTTAGCTCAAAATGTATTGTCACCAAGAATTCAGGCTATTTTAGGATGGTTTGGATCTGAAGCAGTGGCAGCTGACTTTTTTTATTCCCAGTGTGTTGTTTCCTTGAATCCCTGGCCTTTGTTCCTGGCTTGTAAGGAGCTGAGAGCACCCAGTTAGGATTGTTCCACCACCCCTCTGCCAGGCAGGCAGGAGTAACTCCATTTGCTGCTTGTTTGTCAGTAATTGGTAAAATACTCATGTATGAAGTTTAAAGCTTCTGAGTCAGTCCTTGGTTTTGGCAAGGTTTAGGTGCTTATTGGTTAATTTGTTTACTAAACTTTATGAAACTTTGTGAGCCTTACAGCAGAGGCCACAAAGCGGGGCAGGTAGGAACTAACATACAGTGCTTTATGGTATAACTGGGAATACTTAGAGCTCAAAATCTATCCAGCAATCCTTGTGCTGAGAGAGCCATTGGTAAGTTACAGTTAATACAATCAGAAGCCTACCCAGTGTTGAAAATCAGCCAAGGAAAGCCTTTGTCAGGAACATGCTCAGATTCCCCAGTAATTATTTTCTAGTTTAGTTTGGAGCAGTACTGTTCAACTGCACGTTTTTCTGGTGCTGTATTTTAAGGGGGCAAAAGGATGCTTCAATCTGTTTAATATGAGATTCTATTATTATTTCAATATAACCTACTATGAATTTTGTAAATGCAGATGTCTCACCTGTGTGCTGGCTATGCAGTTTTCATGTTAAAAAATTGTTAGTTGAATGCCAAGTGATAAGAGAAGCTGAGATTTCTGCTGCAGGACATAATCTTGCTAGTACACACCTTTGCTTTGTCATTAATTCTCTTGTATTCTTCTAGGGTTTTGCTTGTTTTTGCTAAAAATGCTTCTTAAAATGGCTCTGACAGTCCTGTTATGTTTATGAATATAAAAGATAGAAAAACTTGCTGTGAACAGAAGTGAGTAGAAGTGAATTGATTTGTTTAAAATCTCTTTTGCTTTGCAGCAAAAAGTTGTGAATACACAGTGTGGCTATGACATCCGAAAGAAGGTAAGGTGCTGTCTGTCATGTTCTGTGCCATACATAGAAAAACGGTGGGATTGCTGATAGACATATTACAAGTAGAGCAAGGTAGACATTGTCCTTGGTTTAAAGTAAGCTGGTGCTGTGAGAGGGTAGAGAAAACAAATGGTGAAACAGGTGAAGGGAACAGTGTGCTTCAAAAAGGGGTAGAACTTGATTTTGAGCGTGCATTTCAATTATCTGTTCTAGTTGTCTAACTCCGCTGACCTGCTAATTTGACCATCTATTATCTGCTAGTCTATTATCTGATAATTCTATGGTGTTTTTAATAACAGGATTTTCAGGAAGATAAGAATATCAATGTCTAACATTCCCTGTTTCAGATGTGTATTTGTGAAGTGTGGTTAAAAACGTCACTGCAAAAGTGACAAAACATTAGCTTAGCTAGATCATATGATGGATCTTATAATAAACTTGAGCAGAAAGGTAATATTCTTACTCTTCCTTTCTACATTCAGAGCAAAAATCAATGGGATGATCAGATTTTTGTCAAAGGATGTATTCATGCACTAGAAGCTTGGTTACCCCGAAATATCTACATTGTTGCAGGTGTCTTCATAGCTATCTCACTGCTCCAGGTTAGTTGTTACCGTTATGATTCTTTCAAAAAAGTCATGTTTGCAGATACACACCTGCCAAAGGTAAAAGGAGTTATGGACAGAGGTAAAACAAATATCTTGAATGTGGATTTTTTAGGTTTGATAAGAGGATGGCACAAACACCAATTACAGTATAGGGGAGTTAGTGTGAAAATACCTGTTGCTCAAAGCAGTGAAGGTCATTATAAAAACACAGTGCAGTAATAATAGTGTGTGATAATAGGGATATATATTGTAATATACTTAAATATAATATATGATGAGCTAAAGTATTCCTTGTGTTTCAATGTCATGAAGGAGGGGGGGATCTGCTGTCTGCTCCAGCAGATCTGAACTCCAGCCTTCTATCACAAACCTGGAATGACCAAGATACAACCTTGTTCTTCATGCTGAGGTTACCTCAGCCAGCTGTAAGTGGGTGTAGCATGCTGCTCAGAAAGGTTGGGAATGTAAGAGCAGAGAAATAGGTGACCAGGTTGCAGATGTGATGTTAGCAAAACCAGATGAAAGAGTTGCTGTGATTTCTATTACCTCATCAGTGCTTGGTACATCAAAGAGAGAGCTGAAATTCTCAATAACGCATGTTACATTGCCGCTTTCAAGGCAGATCCTGCTTTCATTGTGGCAGTTGTTTGTGCTGTGTTAATTCCTATGCTATGAAATTCCTTCACTTCAATGAGAAATAATAAACTTGTAAATCTGCTATAGCAAGTGCTTTCCATGTAATTGACAATAGTTGAGTACAGAGTACTAGCAAAAGGCCTTTCTCCAGCCCTGGTGATACTGCCCTCTGTAGCTTAGGGTTTGATTTTTTTTTTTTATCACCGTCTAGTGATAGTGCTTCCATGGCTTTGAGAAGTGCTGTGCTAAGAACAGCACCTCTTGCTAGGAAGATGGTCAAGACATGAAGTTTAATCTTTTGGCAGTGTGTTGATTGACAATAACTTGACAATGTTTTTCCTTATTCATGTCTCAAGTCTCTGTGAAACCACTTTCAGTTACTTATATTTTCCAATTGGGTTTTTTTTGTGCATTAAGCTATTTCATGGCAGGACTGAGAATAAGACATAACCTGACTATATTTAAATGGAATCTTTTAGCTTTCCAAAACTTCAGTCCAGTTTTATAATATTTCTAAGAATGTTTCAGGAAGTTCGCTGAGTTACGAATTTATCTTCAATTTGTAAAGGAAGATTTCTCTGAGAACTGACATGAATATTAAAATTTCAAATTTGAAATGTCTCTAAATAATCTGGGACTTCTCTAACTGCTGTCTGTGACGAGAATTTCATTTTAGTACAGATAATTGTACATTCTGTCTGTATTTAAAAAAATTGATCTGAAAACTGACTGGGTTGTTATTCAAAGTTGTGGAACGAATTAAAATGTCTGGTTTGTAGCTTTAGCAGTAGGTAAGCATGGATGTTTTCGACACTTAAACTTGGCTGAGTGGATTTCTTCTAGCTCTAAGGCATCTGGAAGCTTATTATTTTGAATGCTGCTGAGGTTTTACATGAAAGCATCTTTCTCATGAGTTTTATTACCTGCAGGATTCTGTTGCCTTTATTACATTTTAGTAATAGCTATGCTTTGATGGATGGTCCTGGCTATGAAATGATATCTGAACCTGCAAACAAACATCTTGAAGACTGGTGCATTGCAAGTGTTTTATCTCACAAATGCTATGTTTTTTATCTTTCTAGATTTTTGGGATTTTCCTAGCCAGGACATTGATTTCTGATATTGAAGCCGTAAAGGCAAGCAATGCCTTCTGAATATGAAAGCAGATGTGCTTTGCAAAACAGTATGTTTTAAGATTATTGATTGGACAACGAGATGGAAGAAATGCACAGACCATGAAATACTTCTGTTGTTAAAAGCCTTATGTGGATTTTTTTTTTCCCCTGCTCATGCTTTTTGTTAGAAGCTGTTACAAAAAAAAGTCGCCAGACACACAGTCTGCCTTTTTTCTAACAAGACAACTCAGTGCACCAGCATTGATCTGTGAGGAAGAAATGGAATTTCCCAAGACATTGGCAGAACAGATTTTAAAGACTGTAGCAGGGAGACATGAAACTGCTGTAAACCCTTTCCTTGAAGGATTGCTATGAAGATTGTTCTGTCTTCACTCCTGTCATCTGTCTTAAAATGTAATCTTTTCAAATGTCGCATGCTGATTTCTTCAGAACCTTGCAATCATATTAATCTCTACGGTTGACTTGCCCAGTCGTTTTTGGCAACATATCCAGCAACTGTAATTGGAAGTTGGGGGGGAAAAAATCGCAAACTGTCTATATCTTTAATTGATTTTAGGTTGTGCAAACCCCATGCTGTTTTGAAAAATGCAAGCCACTTCCCAGGATGGGAAAAATCTGACTATCTGTAGCATTGTGTTACAAATCTCCATTTAAGGCAAAAGAGTGTAAAGCCCTGATGCTGTTTCCTGTCTGAGAAAAATGTAAATATTCTTTATTTATAGAAGAAAAACCTCTTTAAAAATGCTTATCCTTTCAATGATCAGTAATATCTTTAAAAAGTGCTGTCTGCCTAAACTTCAAAATGCAGCTTGTTTCGGTAGGTAGCAAGCATGCTGTGCTAGCTGTTGATGGCTTTTGTTATTTCTCTAGTTTCTCTCACAACTGTTATGTTGATCTTCACAAGTCTTAACTGCCACTACCAGGACTGATGAAAGACTTAGAAATTCAGTGTTAATCCTTACTGAAATCTTTTTAAATAAGGAAGTACAGGTTCAGCGAAAGATTGAAGTTGTTGAATTTTGAAGTCTTCTGTGAAGCTCTTGAATCATCAGTTCTGCCTGGTTCATGGTTCAAATGTGACTCAAAATACAGTGAACCAGAATGATTTCTTCAGAGTCCTTTCGTACATGAAGCTGAACTAGTCCTTATGTCAGGGTTTTTATTTTAATCAAGAGAAAACTAAACTTTCTTCTTCCAGCCCTCCCTTTGTGAGGGGTTAGTAGATGGATCTGCAGTCCAGTAGGAGTTCCAGTCTTTTCTGTAGGACTTTGGTGTTGTATCCTTAGTTTAAGGTAAAAGCATGTGACTTTATCTCGGAAGTAGCTGTAGCTGTCAGTTTTACTGTGGGCCATATAACATCATTTACTGCTTCCAGTGACACCAGAGTTTTCAGGGAGAGCAGGTTCATTTACAGTGCCTAACACAGTGTAAATTTTAGAAAAGTATATATTTTTATAATGATATTTTACTACATGTAGTGTGCCTGGAGGATTTAATACTTGTATTTATAAAGTATATGGCTTTCTTTGGGAGCCAAACTTTTAAATATATTATGTCCTTTTTTCCTATTATGCACGTATTAACAAACATTTCACTGGCAAAAGTTGATCAACAGTAAGAATCTTCGTGTCTGGTTGATTGTCCAGACATCCTTCTAGCTTGTGATCTGTGAAGCACTTCAGACAGTGCTCATGTGTACTTCAGCTTTCATAGTTCTTTTTCTGGCCAGTGATTGAGACACAACAGGAAAAGGAAGCTTGTCTAAGGATGGCTGATTTCCTTACAGTAGCAGAGAATAGTCTGCTATTAACTTATCTGAAAACCTGAAAGTAAAATGGCTAGGAGGTACACTCTGACTCTTAACTTTGGTATACAACAAGAAAATGATAGTGGTAGATCACTGAGGGGAGAGCAAGAGGCATTTCTTCTGTAAAGCCTTGAATTTGAGGTCTGTATTACTTATTTGTTGAATCTGATCCACGAGGGGCAGCCAGAAATGTGTAATTGTACTACGACTTGGCAAGCAGCAGAACAGTGTCCAGCAGACTTTGCTTTAAATTCTGGTGCTTGAAACTTTGCAACACCTCATCAACCAACTTCCTTGGTTAAGGTTGTGTGTGATAATCTGATATATGTAAAATTGGAGAAGGATGCTTCCTATTTGGAGCCTTTCATTTATAAAACATTGCATTGAAAACACCAGCTAGGGAGTACGTTTCCCTTTGCCAGTTTCTGACACAGTCAGCTCCTGATGCTAGGAAGGAATTCCAGCAGTTTGGAGAAAATTGTCCTGGTGTCAAAGACGGCCGTGGAGTTCATGCACTGAAATCAGCTGCTGACAAGAGCCAGCATTACAGATTAGGATTCCAGGGTCTGCAAACCTTGCCAAGTTACCTGAAGAAAAATTAATACTTGGGGTTTTTTTTAAGTACTGTTTATATGCAAAACAGAATTTAACTGAAATACTGTCTTTCCACAGTTTTTTCTTAATGGCTTTGGCCATATTAACACCAGCTTTTGTATCAGTGTTTCAGTTATGTGGAACTGAAGTTGAGAGAAGCTCAGCTTATTTGAGAATCTTTAAATTCATGGAGTGATTTTTCTTTTTTGCCACTGTGGATAAACTTCTCTGTCCTTATTCAGTATCACTTTTCAAATCCTGGGGCTCTAGGTGGTTTTGCCCCTGTACGTTCTGAAGTACCCTGTGCATGGCTAGTGTAATTTCAGACTTGTAATGGGAGTACTTTCTACTTAGTTTTATTTAGCACCTTCTCTGTGTACCTGCAGTGATTTCATGGCTAAAGATTTAGGTTATGGTCTAAAAAAAGTCTTGTCAGCAAAAGCAGCTGGGTGTGAGCCTGCCTCTAAAGCCTCAAAGGCAAAGTAATTCAGTGATCTCACAGAGCGGTTTGATACATTGTCAATGTTGAGATTTCAGCGGTTGCATTTGGAACAACTTCACAAACACTACAGTGGAACCAAGGTTTTTCATGAAGATGTCAAATGAGGTCAGACTTGAAGAACTGGACTGAGAGAAGCAAACTTCAATGTGGTCACTTTTATTTCTCAGAAATGAGCACAATTTATTTCTGTCAAGCAATGTATGTATTTGTCAGTCTTTTTGACAGTGCAACTGCCTCTGTTTCTATTAATATAGCTGCATTTGAACACAGTTTCTCTGTACATGAAGAGGAGGATGAATATAAGCACTGAAAAGTGCAGTGACCAAAGGACCTTCGGTTGCCTCGTGAAAACCTGAATGTTTCCTCCCAAGAGGTCTTTAGCTTTGGTGACCTCGTGCAGTGCCATGTGGACAGACTTGTGCTTCCAGTCCATGGAGCTTGATGTGCCCATTGATTTATGTGTAGAATTGCCTTGGACTTTGTCTCCCCATTCCGTCCTTCCCTCTTTCTTCCCCTTACTGCCTGTGCGTTGTCATGCAGCTTGAACATCGTTCAGCCATTGGAAGGGGAGCTTCTGTCTCTTCTTCTGAGATGGCTTTTCTGAGTGACTTTCAATATATTTTTTTTCTCAAGCCTTAAATTTGATTAAATAAAATTTAGTATTTTTTACTCCTGGAGTTTGATTCCTAAGATTCGTTGCTTCCAGTCACTAGTATTTCACTCTCAAAAGTTTAGACTGGCTACTGAGACTGCTGTTCATGGATAACTTGGAAATGGTGAAGGTCAAGGGTGCTTGTTTATGTATTTTGCTGAAACTAATTCTTGATATTTTTTTCTTTTCAGTTTGGGCTGTTGAATAATAGATAAGCCTGATGCTTTTCTCTGCATTGTTAATGGAAAGCCATGAGCAAGTGAAGAGCTGCAGAATGGTGTAGAGTAACTATTAAATCTCTGGACATCAAAAAAGTTTAAACTGCTGTTTTTCTTTTCTCCTGCTATGTGGTCAAAACCTGCTTCTGTGTTATTCACCAAGTGACACTTGTCTGGGATGGTTTTATGAAATTCCCTTTCTCAAGGGTACTCCTGAGAGTGGTATTGGTGATGAGTGTAGGGGTCTAAGTAGTGCTACTGGGTTTTGCAAGTGGGAAAGCTTTTGTGGGAACAAAGTTGTGTTTGTTTGCAGACATAAGCCAGTTGTTCTCAAATTGAGAACATGAGGCCTTGTTGACTTCTAAATACAGTCTACTTTTATAATAGGTTTCTGAAGATCAGTGCTTGTTTATTTTTTTCCTCAATAGCTTTTCTGCTGGCTAAAAAAAAAAGTAATTGCTCCCAAGTTTTTCAGTCTCTACCACTACATGGTTTTGAATTTGCTCTCCTGGGTCTGGACAACATGACTCTGCAACATACCTTCAACTGCTTCAAAAAGTTCCCATAAGAACAAGCTGTGGAATAGAATCTGTTACCTTCACATCTAGTGACCTTTTTAAAATACAAAAGGATTCCACAGAAATTTTCAGAGACGTTTGGTTTACTACACTTTTTTTTTCATTTTCTAAGGTTAAACCCAGCTTCTCTTACAGCTGATAATGGAATGCTGGCTGCCTCCAAATCCTCACCCCTGCCCACTTGTAATTTCTAACTAGCTTTATTTTTGTCTTGTGCAAGCACTGTGTTCACTGACTGCAGTTTCTTGTAAACTTCGCTTCTGCAGAGTCTCATTCCAGTAGGTGTAACTCTGAAATCAGGGCAAGACTGTAGCCTCAAGTATTTAGGAACATAACTTGTGCCAGGAGCAGGTACAGTTTCAGGAATAAGCTTTCAAATTGGAGAATGAAGGGGGAGTTAAAGATAGGTGAACATGTTAAAACTAAAACTAACAGTTGGGCTCAATATGATTCACAATGTGCAGAGGTTGAATTGGTGCCAGTTAGCCCTTTCCATTGTTTAAGCTACAGCTTTAATCTAACTTGTGTTTCAGGCTGCATGATAAAAGCTTAAGATTTTTGTATAATTATTTAAAAGTCCCATTGATACAAGAAAAATTGCAAGTGTGTATCCTAATCTCTCGAAGCTAAGCAGCTGAAAAATGTATGATGAGTGGCAATTGCCTGATGTTTCTCCTGTGATGTTTTTTAACAGCATTTGCTTGACAGGACTTTTTCCTGCTGCTGTGTTAGTGGCTCAGTGAAGAGCAGCAGTGGTGCAATCATCGGGCCAAACAGATGTGCAGATGAGGGGCTTTTTACACACAGCTTTCAAAGCTGGAGCTGCTCCTGGGCTTCAGCAGCGTTGGTTGTGCAGCAGCACGACAAATGCAAGGGTTGCAAAGCTGGTGGTGTTTGCCTCAGCAGCAGTGCTGGGTTGCCACGTGGGAGAAGGGAGGTTAGTGGGGTGTCTCTCCTCTCAAAACCTGTAACATTGTGGTGGCTTCCTTGACCACATTTGCATTGCTGTGACTGCAGAGTTGCTCAAGAGTGTCTTTAATCTTGTCCTCTTCTATTTGTTGTCTCAGATCACCTGAATGGGAGATGAAATGCTGACTTTTAGGTACCTGCCATGGCATAATGGCTCCCAACAATAGTTGTAAGATTAAAAGTTTGGAGTACTTGCTGTTCATAATGAACTGCTTTAATCAAAACATTTTTGTCAATAGATACCCTTTCAACCATTGGAATTATTGGACTAATTAAGGTTTTTTCCTCCTGCTTGACCTCCAAGAACTGATTGACAGAAAAAAAGCAAATTTTGAAATTCTAATACAGGACAATTTCTGGCACTTTTTTACCTGTATGCTTTTTGCTACCATTCCATATTAGTAAGGCTCAACTCTTAGCTTTACAGTTAGTCTATAAAATGCTAAGTACATACATCTCTGGAAAAAAGTCTTATAGATCATATCTGTTATGTCAATACTTCATAGCAGCAGTGAAAGCTGCAAGTTTTTTATCCTTGTTCCAATAGCTGTGTGGCTACAGGGATAAAATAGAGCAGACTGCAAAATCCAGCTTGTCTGTCAATACAGAGTGCCTGCAGCATTTGAAAGGCAGCTCACCTTGTGATCCATCCTTGCCAAAGGACAATTGTTACTTTCAATTTGTGTGATTTTTGTGTGAAGATATGAGAAACTGCCACGAGATCTTTGGACTCCTGGTTTCAAGGCGCTTGTTTCCATTTAGTGCTACACATCCAGGGTAGTCCCATCCTGCTTGAAGCATTCTCAGTCTTCCCTGACCATGGAGTGAGCCTGAAATCGTGCTCTTCACATGGTTTACTGAAAGCTGGTGTGTGAAGGCAGCAGTGCTAAAACAGCTGCTTTATCTCAGCTTCTGGTTTGCTTACAGCACAGGCAGAACAAAGGTGTGCCTGCCTATGGGCAGACAGTTCCTTTGGACACTAAGATGCTTTGGGGCTTTCAGGCATTTTGCATGAAGTTGGACAAAGATGCCCTTACTCCAGGACTCTAATTTTGCTATTTTGGGACTGACTATGCCACTGACTCACCAGAATAAAGCCTTTCTCTCTATTTTATCCAGCTGATGGTTTAATTGGCTTTTCATAAAGAAGAAAGCTACTTTTCTATGATTTTTGGTGATCAGTAAAGAATGAACCTCTAATATCCTTTACTCATTCCCTGGAGTACTGCAGGCAGCATATTTTGGTGGCAGAAAACACTTGCCTTCATCACAAATATTCATCCTTCCATCACAGGCAACTTAAAATGAAGTTACCTGAATTAAGAAGTCTGCACAAAAGGCCCATTGAATCGTATTTCACCTCAGGACTTGTATTATCATCTCGTAGAAGTTTGTGTAAGCTTTGAACTAGCTGTGATTCCTTAAAAGATTCTTCAAGGGTTTCTGAAAAATAAGTAAACAAATAGTAACCCTGAGTTGTAATCTGAAAAGAAATTAGAAAGTGAATATGCTTGCTTTTTTAAAAAAAATTCTGGGCTGTCTTCATTTCAAACTGGCTATACAGGGATGTCTTGAGTATCTCCTGCACTGAAGAATTTCTGTACTCTTTTCTGTACAGAATTTCTTTACTGGCCTCATTCTTGAAGGACCAGTGTCTCTACTATTGACTGTGTAAAGTTAACCTCACAATGAATTAAAACCTGTGATGTTCAGTGCTAGAAATGTCAATTCACATTAGATGCTCAAATGAGTTTTGAGAGTTTTAATGGTAGACAAGCAGTAAAATGGGCTCTTCAGTCTTGTTGGTATAGGAGATTACAAATTTCAAGTTTATTTTTCTTTTCAATTCACCTTTTGATGTTTGTAGATTTCTGTGGTGTCTGTTGTAATAAATTGAGACCCATTTTCAAGTCATACAGGAAAAATCTGAAAAAATTTGTAAGGAACTTCTGAAAATTAGCTCAGGAAAAGTAGTTTGAATCTTTGCTGTTTTCTCACTTGCTTCATTTGCAGCTTCTACACTGCCTTTTTATTTATGCTTCTGCTGTATTCTTTCCTTGTGTCTGTCTTAAGATTATTTTTTCTACTTATAGTCTTCATTGACCATTTGAGTATATAATTCATCCTTCATTTAGCCTTTATCCTCTTTTTAATGTCACCTTTACTTTTCCTCTTTTTTTGGTGTAGGTTTCTAGCATCATATTATGCTACTCAAATAGTGCCTGTCCACACAGCATGATAATTTGACTGTATCCTAAATTTAAAAAAAAGTTCAGGCCATTCCCAAAGCCTATGGATTTTATGATCTAAATGGCTGACAACCTTTATTTCATGCTGAAGAGCTAAATCTAGACAAGAAATGGGCTTTTTTCATATGTATTACCTAGAATTAACAGCATGACAATGTTTCTTAATAACTGAGGATCTTGCACAGATAAATGCTTTTAGGAGGTGAATACCTAAATCGATGGCAGATGCTATGGCCAAGGCATTCAGAGCCTCCTTCTGCATGGCAGCATGTTCACTTGTTGTCATGGAAACCAGATGCTTCACTCCTTGTGCTGCCTGGATGGCTTTAACCACTTCCTGTGAAAGCAAAGGTAAAACAGATGGAAATCTGATGTAGGAATACAGTAGAATGAAGAGGGAAATGAGGTTGCACTCTTCAGCTTCTGAATAGATGGAAATTGTCTGCTGCAGTGCAAGCTGACAACATTCAAAGACTAGAGATAAACATTGCCTTTGGCACTGATCATACATGTCTGCTTAGGGCTGGTCTAATATACCTGGAATATCAGTACTTAGAATTAACTATAAATGCATATCTGTAAGATAAATGTATATTTTGTCTTGTTTGAATTTGTCCTTATTCCACTCTTTCATTTCAAGCCATCAGACTAGTGGGGATTAGTTTTGCTTTATCAAAGCCTGTGCAGATATTATCTACTTTTTTAATCACTGCCTCATAGTAAAGCAGGGCTGGGATGCCTGTGTGTAATAGCACAATTTACAAAAAACCAGAAGCCTGTTCTGAAATGCCAGCACATAAATACCGTGACAGAGTCATCCATCATGGATAAGTGGGCTCTTTGGAGCTTCTGGAGGACTGACGTTTGGGACAGCTCTTGGTTATTTTTACCATTTTAATTTGAAGTTTAAAACCTATTTATGGCCATAGAAAAGCTTTACTTGCTTACTGTTTGTCAAGCCTCACTCAAGCAGGGTTGATGTTGTTAGGTGACAGTGACCATGGTGCTCGTTTCTGTGAGGTGTCTGTGCTTCTGGAGTGCGCAGGTTTCCCCCTTACTGGTAATGAGGCAAACCAGAGAGGTTTTCGTGGTGAACCCTCATGTTTTCATTGTAAAGCTGTATGTGCTGTTTAATCCCTAGCTGTGTCAACAAGCTTTAAAAGTATTTGAGAAGTGTGACGTAGAAATGTATCAGACCAGTGGTTCTCCTACCTGGGATCTGTTGTGGTGCAGGATCGATGCCAGCAGCCGGTTTGCCTCTCCGCAGATGCCGCTGTGGTCACTCACGCTGCACCACTGCACCAGCCTCTTGAGCAGCATGGGGTCTTGGCCCAGCATTTCAGCTGCATCAGCTGAAGAGAAAAGCATCACCGAGAGGCATTCCAAATCAGACCTCTCGGTCTGTCTGTCACAGGAATGTGAATATAGCAGTAACGGGCCATGGACCTGTGCTCAGCAACCTTCAAGAACTCTAATTGAAGCATTGGGCTTTTAAAGGATCTTGGAAATATTTACCAAAGGAATTGTGCAGGAGAAGGACAAAACAAGCTGTTCCAACAAACCTATCCTTTTAAAGCAGCTGCTGAAGTAGGGCTTAAAATGAGCACCTTTCTGTCTTTGAAAGCAAATATTCTGTTGTGATACTTCAGGAGGCCTGTCCCTTTTCCACTTGGTGTTTTGCACTTGCACTTTGAGCCCTGCACAAATGTAACCATGGGCTCTTGGGAGCCTGTTTGTGCTGTTTCAGTGATAATTCATTACTGGTGGTAGCGTGGGAAGCCAAGTCTTAGTACAGAGTTGCAGCATGTCAGTAATTCGATGACCTGAGTCTTAAGAATGTGTGTTGAACCATGTATAAGGCATCATCAGAAAGTCCTCCTAGTGTGGAAGAGCCTTTTACTTTGCATTCTCCTATGTTTCAGGAACCCAATCTCAAAACTTGCTAGAAATTAGTGTCTGTGGTTAACATTTGAAAAAACCTCTGTAGATAACTCTTCCTAAGAAGTGGATCTCCAATTATCTTAACATCTGTAACAGAAAGGGTAGGTTTGATAGAGCATCTCTCTGCTCTGTTTCTTTACCTGTCCCTTTCTCTGTGTTGCATTTCTTTTGAGATATGCTGGAAGAATCAAACGGAGCACACATCAGATAGAGAAGGTCAGTGCCAATAAACCATGTGATTGCTCTGGATATTTTCCAGAAGCTGCAAGTCAGCCTATACTGTTTTGGGGGAGGCAGATGGGGATGTACACACACTTCCTTTTCAGTTTGTCTGGTGTGCTATGGAACAATCCACAGGTCAAAATCCCACAAGGAATGTGGGAGCTTGTAGCCTAGCTGACATAGTTTGTTTTGAGAGAAGAGTTAATGGGCATTGCATAGCTGCCTGCATGTTATCTCCTGTAACACAAGACTTTTGTTTCTAGTCAGATGTTCCTTGTTAGTCTGCAGACATCACAGTAATCCAGTTCAGCACAGAAAGGTGAAGTAAGAGGCTGGAGGATGGAACCAGTTGTTTGAGATGTTTGTTGCAAAGGCAGGTTTTTTACTCAGTTTGACAGGCAGTAGAGCTCTTTGAGACAAAACCCAGTTTGTTATTCTTAACAGGAGGACCTTTTAACTTACAGTTTATTCAAATTTTTCATTTTATNATGTTTGTTGCAAAGGCAGGTTTTTTACTCAGTTTGACAGGCAGTAGAGCTCTTTGAGACAAAACCCAGTTTGTTATTCTTAACAGGACTTTTAACTTACAGTTGATTCAAATTTGTCATTTTACGGGATTGAACTTTCAATCCAGTAAACTTTAAAGTTGTGCCTTTAAAGTAAACTTTAGTTGTGCCTAAAAGTCCTTTGGCCATTGAAGTGCACAAATTATTTTGCTTCTCTGAAGCAAAATAGTGGAAGAACCAGGAGTTAACATCTCTTTAGAGTAATGAAGCTGACAGACCTGCCTGCAGTTTTCTGTGGTTAGGAAGAAACCTACCTCTTCTAGTCTGTAAGCCTCAGCATGCCTGCTGATAGAGTAATGAATTTATACTAGATAAGACAATTAACTAATTTAGTGTGGACTTCTTAGTAGATGTGTGCTCATAAGAGTTTCAGGCTGACTTAATTAAGGCAATGTTAGCTCATGGATAAACAGAATAGAAGGTAATTAAAAGTGGGAGAATTGTATGTTCATAGGTGGGAATGGATAAACATTGAATCTCCTACATATTTTATTCTACTTTGCATTTTGATAATTATGTTGTTTCAGATTCAGAAGTTGTACCTTGTGCCAAATTCCTACTTTGTATTAGGGCTCGTAAATAAAATTTAAAAAAGATAATTTAGTGTTTGATAATTTAGATCTGTGTTACTGCGATGCCTCAATTTTAAATGTTAAATGCTTTCCCCTGCCACAATTGAGATATAACTCTGGAGAAATGACCTTAAAATGACTTCTTCAAAGCCTCAGAACAAGAAGATGCCAGGTTTCTACATATCTTGCAATGTTCATTTCCTACCGTGGTGAAATATAAGTGGAAGGTGCTTTTCACTGGACTGGAAGTAGTGCAAATTAATACAAGGGCTAGATCTAAATTTTCTATCATGCACATTAATTTGATAGAGGGTAAAAGCAGCTGTCATATTAAGTGGTGTCTGCAGTAGTGCAATTGAAAGCAGCATGGAATGTAGGAGGGTGAGGTTTTATCCTCTTCCATATAACTAATAAAGTGGTGTCTGTAATTGTCCCATGTCACTTGGCACTTCCCATCACAAAATGGTCATAACTGTTCTGGGTCTGGTTTTGACTTACCTCATGTTATTCCTGCATGTTAAGGGATCACTACTCATTACTGCTTTAGAGCAGCTGCTCTGGCAATATGAAAGACAATACCAAACCCCATGATGCTTGTTTTTGTGTCACGGTCTGGTAGGAGCTAAGTAAACCTGAGGATAAATTAAGATGTTGACGTATATCTTAATGTAATTCCAACATTGCGCATGTTTCTTAAAATGCAATGATGTGCACAGAAAGTTTATCGTTGCTTTTGCATACCCCCCTCTGTGTTAAACAGAATGAAGTGCAAGTAGATAATCCAATACATTAACATGCAAAGTAAATTCAATATTTGAGCCACGTGAGGAAGATAAAACTGGCAACGCGTATAGAGAGACTGGTAGAAATTCATTTCTCCTGCCTCACTCCACTCCAGCTCCCTTTACTCCTTTTATGTTCTCTGGTTCTTTATTGATTTGCTGTCGTGTGCCTTGACACTCAAGCCTGGCTCTTTTTCATCATGCTCATGCCTTGCTGCTGAATCTGTGGTGAAAAACATCTTTTTAGGCCTTTGCCCGTTCTCACTGACTACTGCGGATTCTTTCCATGTGGTTTGTTTCTCAGCTACCTCTGAGGCTGACGGGGGCAGGCTGGAAAGCGTGCAGTCTCTGGCAGTAATCTGTGCTGGAAGCTCTCCAGACTGAGCGGAATTAGGTTAGCAGGACGCTTAGCCCGTGGGCTCGCACAGCCCTTGCTTTGCAGAGTAAGGGAGGAGGGGAGTTCACAGCCGATCTCGGTTGGCAGTTGCCTACCTTGACCATCTGCTAACATCCGCAGTGTTCCAAGGAGTTTAAACTGCACAGGAGGACTCTCTGACCTCAGGAGTGCCTCGATCCGCTCTGCAACGCCTTCCTCCAGCATTTGAACCTTGCTGACAACTAGAAAATGGAACAGAGATGTTGATGCGAGGCTCAGTAATGACACAAACGTCTGAAAATGTAGATGTGACGTAACTGTTGTGAATAGTGTGCTGTGTTGGGCTTCTAGCAAAAAATGCTACTTGCTAGAGAGCTCAGAAATTGAGTCAGGACTACCTGATTATTTAAACTTTTTTTGGGCTAAAACGTTCCTGGGAATTGCTCTTGGGTAATTTTGGTTGCTTTTGGTCTTAGCAACCAAAATTACCCAGAACAAAGTACATAAAACACAGCATTGTTGTTTATCTTCCTTTTTCTAGTTGTAACAAATTATCCATCCACTTGGCTGCTCACATGAGGAAGCCTGTTCTGTGCTAGCTCATCTTAACCGAACTGGGGGGCAGAAGTGATTTACTCAGCCATATTTATTGAAAATGGATTTTTTTTGTATTTGAGCTCGCTGATCCCCTGTTGTTCATGCCTCTGTTTCTGTGCTTTCCTCTCTGAATTTTTGTGTCTTTGCTCCAGTGGTTGGTGCAGTAATCCCTTGTAATAATCAGCTTGTCTGGAAGGAGTCTTCATACTGCTTAACTGTGCTACCAAAAGCTGCTTCCTCCAGAGCAATTTTTTTTCCCATTTCTGCATGCATTTTTGGGGGAGTGGTGAGGAAGATAAATGTTACGTCCCTTCATCCTTTTCTTGGGCAAATTGAGAAGCACACCCTATTAAGTAACTTGCTCTTAATATCCTTGTTTTTCAGTGGCACAGACTGACTCCTTTTACTAGATCATAATGACTTTTTCAGGTTTTTTTATAAGCATCTGTTCTTTTTTTAAGATCAATACTTGAATTGAAGAGTTCTTCTGTGTCTCGTTCTAAGTGTTGACCCATATTTAATTCATGTTTATGGATTTCCATGCAGTGTCTTTTTCCCATTTTTTTTTTTTTGGTAGCAAATTATATTGTTGAAAGTGATAGAGTTTGTGTTTCTAGAAGTGTTGTATTTCTGTTAGAGAATATCTAACAGATATTACAGATATTTTTATGAATTGATGAGGAAAAGTACAGTGTAGGAATGGCATTTTAAGTGTCCACACACTTGGAAAGATCTAAAATGATTTTTAATAGACTTGAACAGAACAGATAATCAAAACGCTCTGTATTGCTATATTGATATTTTATAATTGAGTTGAGCTTTTTACAATGCAGCTTCAAAGAACATTAAGATTTACTGGTTGTGTGTAACATGAATGAATATTAGCTTTATAGGAGAGAAAGTTTGACATCCCTACCAGGTATCTCTACCCCATACTCTGTATTTTAAGCTATGAACCCTGTTGTGATTTTTTTTTCCCTTGACCTGCTGTATGCTATTAATATGAAACTATTTCAGTGGCTGGTAATGAGATTACACTTTAGGATATTTAAACTCTTTATGTAGGTGAGGAAGTCCTGATGAATTATTTCAATATATATTCCTGCAGGGGAGGGGGAAAAGATCAATTGCCCCTCAAAACACAAGGGACTGGTGTTGGCGGTGTGGACAGAGCGGCACAGATGAGCCGCCTTTACAAAGAATTGCAGTAAGGCAGTTGTTTTCAGACTCCGTACCTGGCACGGCGAGGTTCTGCAGCGCGCTGAGTGCCGCTTGTTGGACAGAGGTGTCCCCGCTCTGCACGTGTTTCTCCAGGAGATCCAGGAGCTGGTGTATGACTCCCAGCTGGACCATTCGCAAACAGCTGCTGTCTGAAGAAAGAGGCAGGGCCGAGCAGGTGAGAGAGCGAAGAAACACAGTGATAGAAACTAATGATGTGAGCTGAGAATTCAGGGAGTCTTTGCCTTGACTGTTTTCGTGTCTTGCTAAGATCAAGACTATAGCTTTTGCATTGTTTTTTGCAGCCTTCAGTTCTCTAGAGAGAAGCAAGCATCAGCTACCTGTAAACTGGTGCTGAGACAGACTCCAGTGAAGCTTAGCTTGAGAGAGCTTCCTGGGGACAATCACTGTCAAATTCAAAACCGTCGGTTCTCCAGTCCCTTTTTTTTCCCCCTCAGTGCTGCTGTATTTTCCACTATATATGTAGTAGAATGCCAGTGGCATTTTCCATTTCTCACCAGGATAGCTTTAACACTCCTTTAATTTTGCTATTCTACTGATTTAAGACACTATTGTCAAACCAGGGATCTTACCCACCAATGATAATCTGATTACTAGTTCTGTACTGTTATTCTTTCCTTTTTTTTAATGAAATAAACTGTCATTAACTGCTCCTTGAAAGAATCACAGCTAGGTTTTTCTTACCTCTTTTGAGAAACCCACTTTCTGAAATGAAAAGTCTATTTGTGTTGCACTCACATGAAGCTGGGAAAATAAGAGTTGACCTGGAGAGATCTGGTTTATTTAATCCCAGTGAAAGAGCAGATTTGTGCATTCCAAAAGCCTACCACTTTGCCCAGCAATGCTCTGCAGTGTTTTGTCAGTGCAGGTCTATATGTCTCCTCCTGTCTTTGAGAACTTGGTCTGTACAGGTGGCAGCTTTGTTTGCAGAAGCTGCTTAGCTCCCTTTGTTGGGAAATGAGAAAGTTCTGCTAAAGAGCAAAAGGAAACTCTCTATGCTACAGATGGCATCCTTTCTGAAGGAAGCGTTTTGAAGATTCCATTTGGAAAATAGTTTTCTGTATCTTTATGCAGTTTATTGTACCTCAACAGGCCTGACACACGTGAACATCTCCTTATTGCTGTGCTCTTGCCTTGTGAAAGCTGTTTGTTAAAAATGGCAAAACAGTGTGAACACTAAATAGGCGACATGTTCACTTGGAATAAAGTTATCCGTGGAACTACACACACCTCATGCAAATACATGGTCTAGCCAGACATAGCTTTAGTACTTCTCATGGTTCTAACGTAATTTACAGACTGAGGTGTACAGACTTCTAATTTTTGTATGTAGAGCACGTAAAAAGGGCCTTAGTAATTTTAACATCTTTGCTGATTTGGATGTTATTTCCACCTCAGTCATAGACACTCCTGTTGTCTTTTGAACTTGTTGTCTTTTGAGTGAGGGCCTATCACTCTTTTATTCACTTAGTAGCCTGTTTTCCCCCTGTATTCTTACATATGTTAGAGAAGAATTTGTCAAGTGCTTGTAAAATGCAATTGGATATTTTCATGAGAGAACTGTCAGTCTGTGAAATAGCTGGAATTCTACTCACGCAAAAATCCTTAGATACCATTTTATGCATACATTCTCTAAAGCATATGGTTTTGCTTGTCATTCTTCAAGTGTTCTCTTGCCTAGTCCTAATCTTTGGAAATCAGATTATATGAAAGAAATTGCCCAGTCCTCTTTAGGAATAGGTTCCATAGAAATAGGTCACCTCTTTTGGTCTGATAGAATTCTACAGGGAAAATATTTTGATCTTCATATAGACTAACCTTAATTGAACTTAATTTCTCTCTTCCTCCCACCTCTCAAACTGAAGAATGTCAGCTTTTTTTTTTTCCTTGTGTAGTAAAGTGCAAATCAGCAGAGCCCATTAGTGTTTGCCTTGCTTTGATTGTCACAGAGCTCCAAATTGCTTTTCTCTCCTATGGAGTTTTTGCTTGGATAGCAGCAGAACGTTCAATTTAATGGCTCATAGTTAAAGTCTGATAGGAACAGCCACTTTTCATAGCTGCAAAAGCTGTCTGTCATCTTTTCACTGCCTAGAAGTCATTTGATGCTGAGATCAGATTTCCATAGGATTTTTTTTCTCTCAGATTAAAAGCTGTGCATACAGCGGTGGCACATACTGAGGCATGAGAGGGATTATTCACTTCTTCCACATGAAACATCCAACGCTGTTGTGGGGCAGATGGGGGAGAAGAGCGAGTGACAAAGCAAGGCATTCAGCTGAGTAAATTGAAATAGCCAGTTAAAGGCACTGGGGGCAGTTCTGTGGCCTTTGTTGAGCCATGATGCACAATGGCTGATTCAGAAAAAGCTATAAGGCAAGGAGCAAAGGGAGTCTAGAAGGGTTGTGAGGTGGAGGTGAAGAGATGTGTGGGTGATAGCTTGCTTTAAAAAAAAACCAAAACCCAACGTTCAGACAGATGTGAGGGAGTCTTTTCTAATAATTAAGCACCTATTAATGTGGAAAGCTGAGGAATTTTGTTAATTGAGTTTGAGGTCAGTACAGTAGCTATCAGTGAGAAAGGACAGGAAGTGTGGTGGGGATCTTTTGCTGATTGATTGAGCACAGCATGCTTTCCAGGAGTCTGCTTATTAGAATCTTTTTCTCTCTGCAGAGTATTAAAGGCTCATTGCTTCCTATAATAGGAATTGAAAGATAAAATGGCTTGAGATTTCTTCCCTGCCTTCCCCCATGTGTCTGAGTAACCTTCCCTTCCTAAAAGTGATTTAAAACCTAAAACATTAGTAACTCCGTGGGGATTTTTGTTTGAGGTTTTTGTTTGTTTGGGGCTTTTTGTGTGGTTTTGCAGTTGTTGTTGTTGTTGGGGTTTTTTGTGTGTGCTTTATTTTGTTTTAATTTTTTATTTCTAACAAATACATTTGCCATGAAATATTTCCAGAGTCTCCCCTCTAATAAAATGTGGTTCTGGAAAAAGAAAAGTGCAAAAGCTTGCATACCTGATCACCCCTTTTTTTCATGACTATGTCCTCCAAATTATTTTAGTGTCACTAGCATCTGTAACTTAAAAGTCTCCAATCTGCAGAAAAGAATGTACCTGTTTCAGAAGCAGGGAGTAGTGAAATCTGATAGTGTTGGTTTTCTCTGCACTCACAAACAGTGGCTTTCCAGCTTTGAAAGGTAGAGAATAACCATCCTTACAGTTTCTTTTGTAAAATTAGCAAGAGGCATTGCCCCTGTCTCAGTAGCTGCAAGTCTTTGGATGTGGTGCAAGTTCCATGTTCCAAGAGATGATGCCACAGCCCTTAACAAAAACCTTCTGTATGTACTTTTTCGTGTTATGAGAAATAGAGAATATCTCATATCTGATTATAACTACCCCAGACTGAACTGTTCTGTCAGTCAGTGATGACTTAGATTGTTGTTAAGGTTAAGAACTTAAGACCTTTATGTTGTTGATTGCTTTGGGGTTGAGAGTGGTGGCATGCACTGTAAGTGTCCAGTTCTTGATGTTTTATTATTTAATCCATATTGCACAAGATACAGCGCAGCAGTAATATAAACTAAGTTGCTGTTAGGCACAAGCACTGAGCTCTAGGCTATAGAAATGAACAGTGTCATGCCTGAGAAGAATTCCTGCAAGGATAAGAGACTGTGGATGGGTCCCTGTTAAGTAAAAGAAAGCAACAGAGATGGCAACTCCTCTGCTAAAGAGACTCTTCTGGATGTTGATTCTTTATGTACCTGGCCTGTAATATTCCCCTTTTTACCTCCAAGAAGCAGAGAGACGATGAGATCCGATGCAGCCTTCACAATGCAGGCATCTTCAGCTTGTGAGCTGCCTTGGAGCCTCAGCAGGATCTCGGACAGCACCTCTGGCATGCCTGCATCCACCAACTGCACTTTCAGAGCATCTGTAGAGATCACAGTAAAAGCACTTTAAAAGCTTCTTGGCTCTTTGTGGAAGCATTTCAAACTAGAAAGCTAAATCCTTGAGCTTTAGCCAGTCTTTTTTCAGGTGCAGCCACTGTTTTGTTTTTGTTTGTAACAGCTTTCTGGAGCAAGGATGACACCAAGGCAGAATGAGCAATGGTGTCATTCTGCATTGGTCTTTGACATTTATTGTGTTGCCAGTCATGAGGTTTCACATCTTTAAAATGTGTGTCAGATATCTAGATATTTTTAGTGGAGCAATGTCAGTGCTTGTTGCACTGCTGCTTAGAGTACACAGATTCACAGAATATTCTGAGCTGGAAGGGACCCACAAGGAGCAGCGAGTCCAGCTCTTAAGTAAATGGCCCAAACAGGGATTGAACTGGTAGCCAGTTGTTCTGATTTTTAAAATTAAAAAACTATCTGTGTTGCTGCTTTCCTCTTATTCTCCATGGTGGGTAAGTTTGAATCTGCTGTCTTTTGGACCTGCTGAAATGCAGTGGAATGGTACTCTCTGCCTCCTTTCTTTGTTGTCTTAAAATGTTGTTCAGGCCAGGACCTTGCGTATTCTTGTGGTTTATTTCTACTGAAAGAGTTGATGGTCCCATCAGCAGGATCTCGTGGCAAACCTGGAACCCAGAGCTTAAACCAGTACAATACCTGCTCTCCCCTTGTTCCACCCACACCAAAAGGAGCCTTACCATTTTCTGCAAGCGCTTGCAGGACCTCAAAGACAATTTCTAACCTCTCATGGCTCTCTGCTCTCCTCAGTTGTTTCACCAACTGTTCAGCAACCTCTGTCATGCTTAGAGCTTCCTTGGCTGAATCTGTGTGTGTGATAAAGTCAGGATATTGAATTTTTTTTATTTGATTGAATGTTTAAAGATATCTCCCTATGATCTGAAGTGGTTAGACACTGTTTTTGAAGGCTTTTTCTGTTCCTATAGACTCTTCAGTTTCTTTGGACAGCACTGAGAGAGCAAAACTCCATCCCTTTTCCCCCCAGGTTCTTTAACATTTTTTCTGTAATTCCTGTAAACCTTATAGGTGTCAAATTAATCCTGGCTTAATTTCACTGACTCCTACAAGTCTGTCTGTAGTATGATTATTGAATATAACAATTGGTACATGTCAATTTGTAGTAGTATTTTTTTTGCCTTGATGAGGTGCTTCTAGCCTTGCTGGGATCCTAAACATCTGCAAGAGGTGTGTTAGCAAAGCTTGCCACTGTTTGGCATAGAATACATTCCAATTGAGTATGGTACTAAGTAATATGAGATATAATAGGGACAGACCTCCTTAGGGAGTAATGTGACAGTGTGATACCGTGTCCCCTTCCCTGTCTCTCCCCCTAAATGCAGGAAGCAGTAGATCAAATTTTAGTCAGACCATATACAGAGAGTGGTAATAACTTTGTAGTTGGTCTTTTTCTTCTATTACTACTCACAACTTGTGTAAAGTAGGGTAAATAAATTTTAAATTAGTGGAGATGCTTTTGCTTTGAAAATTGTGTAAATGAAAATGAAAGCTATTTCAGTAAGGTATAGAAACTTAATAATTAAATTGAAATGAAATTTTAATAAACAAGCTTTTAATGTACCAAATCTGAAGTAGTTGAAACTGTCAATTTATCATATGAAGTTATGCCATCTCTTCTTTTGGGGTCAAAAGCTGGTTGTTAAAACTTAATTGTTTTAATGTACTACCAGTAACTGCTGGTACTCTATAAAAGAGTAGTTATTTCTCCAATCCAGATACTGAGGCTGTTTCCTGATTGGGTATCAGCAGTGTTTTAAAAACAAAGCCCAAACACCACCCCTGCCCCACCCCAAAAACAAAGGAGAAAACAAAATAAAGCCCACAAACCTGTGGGCATGGAAAGGCAGTGACAGTGTGGAGATATTATTTTAATATTATATTATAAGATGCAAAACCTTTAAAAAACTTTAAAAAAAGACCTTACTTACCAAGGTCTGCAAGATTGTACAAGGCCAATAGAGCAACGTGCACAAGTGGTTCACTCTCTGCATAGTCAGTTAATATTCGGACCAGTGATGGGATTACTCCAACCTTCACCAGCTCTTCCTGAAGGTCACCTGGTCAGTGAAGCATCATGTTAAAGGTGATTAAATCAGGAACTGATTAAATCAGGGGAAAGGGTCCAGCTGAGATGCTTAGCAGCAAGGTAGTCTGGTTCTTTCTCACACTGTTAGAATTTGTAAAGCTTTTGTGGGGTGGCTTCAGGCAAATATGTGTGTGGAGGAAATGCAAGTTTGGAACAAATTTTTGCTAAACCTCCTGGTTCTACTTTGACTTAAGGAATTAAGCCACTGTCTCCATCCATATGTGGTTGCTGAGCAAAACCCTGATAACTGTTTTCTTTCTTTTTGTATTTTGTGTTGTAATGAATGAAAGCTTAATATCTAAAATAATTTTGAGAATGCCAAGAACTACAAGATACAAAGCTGGACAGTGATGGTTGCTTAACAGCACAATGGCACTGCTTTTGCAGCAGTGTCTTGCTGAGAGCTGGGCTGCTGCTTGGGTGACAGCGTGTATGGCAGACACCAGGAAGGGTCTGGGTGCCTTTGTAGCATAGGCAATTGAAATTCAGGCAGGGAATTGGTGAGTTTAATTCTTCTTCTCTTTGATGTATTTATTGCTGTGTTAGTAATAGAATTTATTAAAGCATGTCACAGTCGTCTTGGCAAATCTGTGCTGGGCCTGTGCTCTGCCAGAAGGGAAGCAGATGTGCAGTATGGCCATATGCTGTGCCGAGGCTGGTGTACAGGACTTGCATGAGCCTGGAATGTAATTGTAGGGAAAAGCTTTTTTTAAACTATTGTGTCATTCCCTGGCAAATACATGTAACTCGCAGGGAGTCAGTGGAATCTATACCAGGCACCTATCATGCTTGGATTTCATAAGAACTGTGCAGGGAGGCAAACCCACAGCTTTCTAAGTAAAGTTGTGCAGATCCACACTCAAAGGATAAGAGAAGGTAGGTGGAAAGCAGAGGGTAATGGATACAAGATACTGGGTGAAAATTTCCATATTACTTTCAGTATACAGTAAATATCTTGGTCAGTCTGGGAGTTAAAAGAAAAATCTTCAACTGTTTGGGCAAGTAAATGAAAATTGTTTAGTGAGACCAGCAGGCAAGCTGTGTCCAGGCAATTTGGAGCACAAAGATCTCATGCATACAAGCAGTGGTCCTCAGAGAAGACTATTCCTTGCACAGATAAATATCTCAGTATTTTAAATTTTTAAGTCTGTTTTTTTCTAACACACTTTTAAACCAGTGCTTTGCTTTATAGATGTTCTTATTACTTAGGAAGAAGTCCAAGCCATCCAGAACTAGGACCTAAGGCAAGTCTGCAAAATTGATTGATATGTATAAGGCTCTGCTCCTCTTGTAATTGCAAAGCAGTTCTGACAGATGTGCCACCTTGAAGTCAAAAATATGGGGGGAAACCCAGAGTTCAGGCAGTGCTGGGGTGCGTTCAGCCAGGTGTCTGTGAGCTCTGTGAGTTGTATACCTAACTGGAGGCTGAAGGGCATTGTGTTCTCAGGTCTCACAGTTTTTATGAGTTGCAGGTTACAACACCTTTTAAAATAATGCCTTAGAGCTAGGGAAAAGCAGATTCTCCTCAGCGGGCACTTACGATTATCGTAACAGATACGGCCAATGGCCCTCCCAGCATGAAGCAGCATTTCTTGGTCTGTGCTCTCCAGCAAAGGTATCAGTGTTAGAACCAAATCTGCTTCAATACATGGTGTCTTCATTTCCTCTGCGTAGAGAAAAGAGAGGGAATTCCAGGCTTTTGCCATTTAGGAATAAAACAAAGCTGGTAGCCATGGAACAAAATGCAAGAGTGAGAACATGCAGCTAATGTGCTGTCAGATGCCTTGTAGTAATGCTTGAGCACGACTTACCATTCTTGGCTATCTCTGAAAGCACGTGGGCTGCTTTCACTGCACATCGTGGATTGCCCTGCAGGATTTTTGCCAACGTTAGGAAGATCCCACTCCCTCTGAGTAGGTGGAGTGCTCTCTGCTCTGCAATGATAAGAGTGTTAGCAATACCTGCAGTAGGTTTGCAGCTGTTTTATTCACATGCTCCTTTGTTTCCTAGAGTTTTGAGTGGGTATCTGTGGGGGATCCAAGCTTCTGATTTAACAAGGTTCATAAAGGCTGTCTCTGTCTTAATATATGGGCACAGTCATCTGCTCAAATTGCAGCAAGTGTGGTTCCAGCTGATTACTCTGCTTTATGCTGAATTGAAGCAGGGGTGGCAAAGAAAAAAGGAAAACAGTTTCATCTTCTCTGACTATAAAAGGATGCCTGCCTAAGGCATGGGAAGTCAGGGATTAAGATGCTCTTCCTGATGTATGGCCTAGTAATTAATTCTGTAGGTAGGCACAGCATCTTTTATTAGACTAGCAATTAGAACAGACAATTCCCTTAGCCTTTTGTCATCAAAAATATGGCCAGCTGTCCTGAAGATAGTAATCTTCAGGATCTAAGTATCCATCTGCCAGGAGACTCAAATAAATGCAGGTTTATGTCATTTTAGGAGAATTGCTTTAGGGACTTTTGTATAAGTAGAATAAAAACTACCTTTTAAAGGCCTGACCTGACAGGGTCACTCTAAATTAATCCTAGGAGTTTGCAGTAAATAGAATATTAAATCTGGAATTTCTCTGGAGCTTTAGGTATTTAGTGATCAGTAACTTTTTCTGGTCACAGGTAATTTTGTGATTTTTATACAGAGAGAAAAGAAAGCAACACAGCCTGAGGACAGCTATAGTTCCAGCAGCAATCACTTATTGAAATACAGATTATCACAAGAAACAAAACCTGCAATGAATGCTTTTGAGCTGTGCAAATGGTTAATTGGTGAGCTGAAGTGATACTTAACTATCTTCAGTAAGAGCCAGGAGAATCCCATTCAAACTTTGAAGGATCTGATCTTCAGCTTCTGTGTCATCTCCACAAAGCCCAAGGTATTCCAGGTGCTTACTCAGGGTTTCTAAGCAGAATGGGATAGAAAACTCTGGTGATCCAGCATGGAAAACATTGAGTTCCTTGTGGTCGTTCTTTTCAGTGCTAATGTCTTATTATAAAATCATTTCCTGAAGGGTCAAGATCTAAATATACTCATTTATCCCAAAATAAATGAGATAAATGGTCAAAGGCTTGGTCACTTCTCAGACAGCACATAGCTCTCATGCAGGCATAAACAGGCATGGATAAATTCTGTCTGGAAAGAGAAATTAACATATAATAACTGTGGCAGAGTTTGAGATGGGGAGGAGAGAGGAATAATTATAGGACCCAAATCAAGCCTGTCATTTCTAAATACCTGTTTATCATAAAGACAGTACTTGCAGCTCCACTGAGCATCTACCGTGATAGTGGCCAGTAGCAGGCCCTGAAAGAAGGCAAGAAACACATGAGGGAACATAGTTCTCCCTTTGTTTCTGGTGACTTTGGCCTTTAGAAACATACCTAGTATTTGCATCAATGTATCTCTAGTACATATTGATCAACTTTTATTCAAAGATATTTTACCTGTATAAGTTAATTCATAATTTTTATCTCTACACCACACAGTGATATTAAGTTCCACAGTTTCACTGTTGTAAGAGGAAGATACTTCCTTTGTTTTAAAATACTTACCAAAAAGGTCAAAGTTGATGGCCTTTGAGTTGTTGTAGTAAGAGAAAGGAATTATCCTTCACTATTTGCTCTCCCATGTCTGTCATAATCAGATGGATTTTTGTTATAGCCCTCCTTTGTAATTCCTCTGCTAATTTGCTTAGTATTTAGAGAAACTTTGGTAACTTGCCTGAATATTTTTCCAGTTCACTTTTTTTTCTTGGTAAGGATCTAGAATTTGAAAGTGTTGTCAAGACTCAGAGGGACTGGGATTCAGACAGAGATTGTCATGTTTTGTTAGCTACTCTGTTAATTCTTTGTCTATTTGAGAATAGCTTTTGTGCATCTAATTCAAATGACTCATTATCTTCTGGTCAGAGGGAGTAAACCCCACCATCATTTATAATTTTTCCATCTTTTCCCCATGTGGGTTGTTTTGCATTTGCAGATGCTGAACTTGATGTGCCTCTTTATCCCAAGTCATATGGGATGATACAATTTTCCTGCAATTCTCTACAGTCTATTTCAACTTTGAGTACTCCAAATAATCAAAAAACTCCTTACCATTCTGCTCTTTCTAGGTCATTTATGAATATATTGAATTACACAGGTTCCAGCAAAGGAAACCTCTAATAATTTTGGCTTTCTATTGTAAAAGCAGCCTTTATCCAGCTCTTCAGACTTCATCAGGTAATCACCTCTCATATCCCAAGATAACTTAGATAAAGGTTATTGAAAGGTTTGTAGAAATTGAAATGCATTAACAGAACCTCCTTTTTTGACCTTCTTACCAACTCCTTAAAAATGTCTTTAAAGAGACAGGTTGAGCATTACTTGCCTCCACGAAAATCATAGATACTATCCTTTTTCATCATGTCTGTGTTTACTAACTCTGTCCTTTACTATAATCCTATTCCTTGCAAGTGCTTTTGTAAACTCACCCTACTGTTACTGCTTCCAACTCTATTAATGCTGTCATTGATCTCAATGATACTCTGCATGTCACAGTTAATGATTTGATGAATCATCATTTAATCCCTTATGAACTCTGGAGTATAGCATCCAATTCTGATTGGTTGGTTACCACTTATTTTATTGATTTGTTAGAAATCTTCTGTCCTTTCAATATGAAGATTCCTCCATCTGCTTTCTAAAAAGACCTAAAGTGGCTCCATTAATGCAATTAATGTAAGAAATATTGCTGGAAAACTGTCTGAAGTAGTTAACTTTTAGTGGGATATAATGTAGGATGTTACCAAACTGTAGTAAAATAGCATTTCTGCTTTACAAACTGTTTCATTGAAAATGCTGACTCATGAGTTGTGCCTTAGAAATTATTTGATGAGGATTAATAATTGATCACTTATTTTTGTTGTTTGGTGAACTTGCTGTATTCTCCATCCCTAATGTATCCATTAGTTAATGTGAGATTTTTTTCTTAAATGCAAATGCATGAATTTAGTGCATACAGGAATTTACCTCTGAGGAACAGAAGTGTCCTGAGCTGTTTTGAAAACAGGATGAAGTAAAGGGCGTTGAAGTAGAACATAATTAAAGGCTGTTACTGTATATTGAGAAGAAAATTTATTTGGCTTGAAAAATTAAAAGCATTTGTCGTTATTTAAGAACAATAGTTTTGCTTTTGTGCTTTAAAGAAGTTGCCATCTTTAGAAAAATGGCTGGATTCATCATGTCCAGTTCTCCTGCTGAAATTTGCTGAATAAATGATTTTGTATAAATGAAGTACTGTAGAATGCAGCTTTTTCACACAAAACCAGAAAATAAACAAACCGCCTGAGCAACCTGACAGTTGAATCAGGTTTGATCTTATACTTAGATCTAGTGGGAGTGGGCAGAACTGCTGATTGAGCAACATGAAATAAATTAGAAGCCTGTGAGACTGAATTATCCACTGATAATTTTCATCTTATCAAGACCCAAATTATGTTGGCATTTAACTTCTAGTACTGTATTCTCTCATTAGAGCAATGATGGTGTTTGCAAATACATTTCTAATATATTTCTAATTAAGATCTATAAAGCTATGGAAAGACCAACTGCATTTCTGAAGCTGGAGGAGGTTGTTTTACAAATAGCAGGGGACAGTCTATACCGGTCACTCATTGGCTCAGTACAGTGGTAACTAGAAATCCAGATGCTTTATTTCTTTGGGGAATAGGTCAGCAGAATAACACCATGTGCATGGTGACAGACAAAGTCCTTGTAGAACACCCCTCTGGTTTCAGTCTGTAGTATTTTGAAATGAGTAGTATGAGCAGTAGCTGACTGAAGAGTTACTTACACAAGTCTCACAGAAAGCAGCATTTAACTATAACAATGTTAAAATACTGGAGCCTTTTCTCAGGGACTCAGAATTTTATCATGCTTGTTATTTATAAAATCTTGATTAACTTAACCAGCTTGGGACTGATCCCTCAATACTGCTTGTGTTTAAGTCCATGCTTCTGCAGGGGCATTGATCAGACACTGTTAAGAGAGTTATTTTTGTGAAAAGGCAGTAGAACACATACAGATTGTGACTAAAACTGACCAGAAAAGGATATTTATTTTTCTTTTGTGGAAAATTCTGGGCTGTTGACATTTTGTTTCATCCTGTGCTGGAATAGAGTGTTGGCACGGTGGAACTAGAGGCGAACCAGAACAATTTGTTTTCAGGTTTTTTGCAGAAGTGGTTCTTTGCGGCCGGGGGCTGCCTGGCGTGCTGCCAGGCTGGAAGGGTGCCAGCCAACTGGTCAGACACAGGGAGTGCCTGGCCCCTGAGGAGGGTTTTAGCAGAATAAACATGCTCCGAAGGAATACTGTTCGTTCTCTTGAATCAGCATTTTTGCCAGAATATTGCTCATCAGCTTTAGTAATTCACCGTGGAAGCGGGGAAATGGGCACTCATTGCCTGTAGGGCCTGAGTTTAGGAACCTCTTGAGACTGAAGTACAAAGGGCTTTTTCCTGAGTTGCAGGCATAGATAATTATCTGTACATCAGACAGTAAGAGGCACAGGAACCCAGCTTTTGCTGTGGGAGTTGGCTTTTGATCATCCTAATGAGAGCAGAGGCAGTAGTGCAGAAAAGGGGCTGTGGCACAGCAATTTCATCTGGCTTCTGCAGTGAGGAAAGAGCCGTGAGGGGTGAGCTCTTTGGATCCCTTGAACCACTGCTGTGTCAATTCTCAGTGCTAGTTTTGACCTATAGAGTCCTCAGAGAGTGAGAGAATCCCACACATCTCTCTCAGCAACTGATTTTGCCCGCTCTAAAACAGCAATGGCTTCTGATTTTTTTTCCTTTTTATAGTCACTCACATGTGTCGAAATTTTCTCCTTTTTTCTAGAGGAAGTACAGATTCTATCCTTCAATATAAATGCTACTCTTGGTATTACTTATTATTTTTTGGGTCCTGAGCAGTGTGTGAGGTCTGTATGAGCCAATTTGTTTGGGGGCTTGAAACAACTTAATCCAGCCAGCCTTGTGTTTTGCTGCCTCTTCCTTTGATAATGTCATATACTAAACTTATTCTTCTGTCACTTACCTTTAATATACTTTAGAAGATTCTTTCACAGATGATTATTATTATTATCGTCATCATCACCATTATTCAGAGCAGGAAAACAAGGTAATGTATTTTTCCCGAATATGAAGATGTGGTAGTTATTGACAATAGAGGTCTATTTAGCTCTGTCTAATGTCTCTGGTAATAGATGATTAAAGAACAATAAAAGAAGACACTATATATCCTTTCTCAGGTATGCATGCTTAACTCCTAGTAATCAACTCCACAGGGATTTTCTTTGCTGGAAGTTCCCTCTTGTTTAATTGCACTTAAATTCATTAAAATACTTATGTTGAATTTGTTTGTAATTTAGCTTGCAGAACATGGACTAGAGATAAGTGCCACAAAGTAACTTTGGATTGAGAAAGAAAATAACTCATTCTTGTTTTTTCTTTTTGAAATTGTTGTCTGGCCTTCTCTTGACTGTAGTTTTCTGTAAATGTATTGTATTACCAGGGCAGGAAACACAAATCTCTACTTTGACATATCCTGTGTAACAACTGAGGGATGAGGGTTAGGGCTGAGAAATTCCTAGAGTTCTGCAGGTCAAGAGTAGCTGAAAGGCATAAGATGTGGCCTGAAGAAACTAAAATTTCAACTTATAATACTGTAAAATAGCAGTTGGGTCTGTCTAGCAATGTAATTAAAAGCAAAGCACAAAGAAAAGTTGGCCTGCATTCATGTTAGTGTGGCAGCCTGCAAAATCACGTAGCTGTAAGTCTCCATTTTCTCACAGCATTTTTTTAATGCTCTTCCCTAAAATAAAAAAAATGATTGCTGGTCTGTGGCATGTCCTAGGTACACCTGTGGTAATAAATGTACCTGTATGCTGAGTGGAAGTATTATTGTATGGTAGTTGAAATAAAGCTCCAGGTCTCCTTGTCTGTGAATGTGATATTAAATTTATTTCATATGAAACATAAAGGTGTAAACTGGAGATGGAGAAGTCTAGAAGGGCTGGTGAGTGCATGTGTTTTAAGAGCAAATAAAGCCTGTAAGGTCAAATACATTCCTGCAGGCTGAGAGGGGTGCAGCTACATGACCATAGATAGCATTCTGCTGTAACCAAGGGTAGCAAAAGCTGCTGCTTTTGATTTCGTTACCAGGGAAGGGAGGAGAAAAGTGCAATTCAATTCGAGGAAAGACTTTTTTAAAAATTTCTCTGTTGGTGAGTTATTGTATTTCATCTCTAGAAAGTCATGCAACTGTTTTGGGACTGGGCTGACTTATATTCTTTCCAACAGAACTATCTTATCTTGGTGCATGAAGTAAAGTATTGGGGGAACAGATCCTCCATCTCTTCAGACTTTCAAACCCATGGCAAGAAAATTGTCCTATAAATCAGATAAGCTATTATCTATGTCTCCATGAAAAGCCACTTACGGCCATATTAAAAGATACATTTTGTGTCTTTGTCACTGCTCTCGAGGGTGATGAGATGTAGGAGAAAAATCATGAGATTAAAAAGGACCTGGGGAGAGAATTTAAAACTGATATCCTGAGGATGAAAGGGATGTAATTATGAGCAACTCCTGACCTGGCTGCTTTTTAACTCTTGTTCCTCTGCATTCTTCAGCAACTCTCTTCAAGGAGGAAAGGAGTAGAAATGTCTGAGTATAGTTTTTCCTGGAAGGCTGGAGCCCTGTCACTATCTGGGAATTGAAATATCTCCTTCCACCCACTTTCAGAATCTGAAAAGAGCCATATTTTCTCCAATATTCCTTTCTCCTGGTCTAGACTGCTTGTAATTATTCTCAGTGTTAATGGCCAAATACGTAACAGTTTTTAAGTGTGCTTGAAAAATACCTCTTGCCAAGAAATGGAAAATAGGCAAAAGCCCACTGCGTTGTCCCCAACATCTAGCCTTTGCTCATTGCTTTTGCAGCCTTCCTGGACTGCAATGGCCCATCCTGAGCTCCTTAAAGTATTGTTCAATGCCTATGATCCCGTGGCATGGACCTTTGAATGTTTTACTATTCAAAGAACGTGAGAAAGCAGCAGGTTTTAAAGGAGGTTTTTACTGTTTAGCCTGAACCACAGGTTGAAGGGATGATGAAGACAGGAATTTAAGCCTGACTGGCTAGTACTTACATTAATGTTCTCTATTAATCACAAGAATTTAAAAAAACTTTTCTATAATCCATGCCTAAAATTCTCTTGATTGCCACAAATCAGATAGGACAGCCACAAATGCTCTCTTTGATGTGGTGTCATGCATGACTTTTTTTTTTTTTTTTGAAAATGAGGTAAAGAAATCCCATAGCAGTAAAGTAGAAAAAGAAAAGAGACATGGAACATAAATGGGTCATCATCTGGTTGCCGTGGCTGGATACAGAGTGTTGGATTTTCAATGCCTGAACACCAACCGTTAGACAAAGGGTGCTGCAAAGGGGTGGTGAGCTGAAAGCACTCAAAAGAGAGACTTCAGAAGAAGAGTGTGCTGATGCAGGAAGGGGTTTCGATTGATAACACCCTTTGAGAACCTGTGTATAGTTCTAACTTGAGTGAAACTAAGTGAATGAAGAACTTGGACATGGAAGCAGTGAAAGGAGATGGACACATGTTGCATTTTTTGGGTGGAAATCGTATGGTCAAAGCTGAGTTTCACAGTGCCATGGCTCGAGTATGAAGCTGTAAGTGCATAAACAAAGGCTTTTTTCTTTGTTAAGTGATAAAATGAGATGGACAGAAGTTTTCAGAAAGCTAGTAGAGAAATGCAGGCTCAGAAGAGGCCCTGGTAAAAGGAGATACTGATATTCTTGTGGTAACCCAAAGTAATATATTGCTATGGTGAGAAAAAATGGAAATTGATTGTGAAATGGAGATTGTTTAGGAGGGAGAACGCAACTCGGTATGTTTATAATTTTTGGCTTCATTCTTGGATAATTGAATTCCACAAAGGAGGGAGTACAGGAAAGAGTGTGTGTGAGGAGCCCTGTGGGTAGAAAGCAGATCCTATTGGCTTGTGGCTCATGGTACGCCCTGTGGAGTCAACAAGAAAAATGGCTGCAGAACCCTGACTGAAAAGAGATAAGAGGGAAAATATGATAACCTAAAATGATAAGTCAAAATAAAGCCAGCCAAGTGCAGTCAGGGACAACACATGTGCCAAAGAGGACTTATAGCATGAAAACCTGCTTAATTGTATTCTGTTAAACTTCCTCCTTTTTTTGAAGGATGGAGAATAGAGATAAAATTCACTTTAGTGTAAAGGTATCAAAATGTTGTAAACTTGTGTACTGGTATGTGCCTTTTTACATGCCTGATAATTTAACTGTGGCTTAGTTCTTAGGGAATAGGTCTGTTTGATATACACCAGCTTCATAGGCTGATGCTGAGCCTGAGCTCCCAGGTGCTCCAATTCATTATGCAAGGTAAGGAAATTCTAGATTCAAAGGCTGGAAGTTATACTTGCAGGAATAGCCACAAATGCTCCGTACTCAAAAGCAATAAGTAAAGCACCATCAGCACAATTTGTGTTTGTGTAATATTTTTGGGTTGTTTTTTTCTGTTATAAACAAGAGGTCAGGAAACTTGATGGTTTAAATCAAAGCTCAACTTCTTTCATAGCTTTTTAGTTCCAGGAGGTGTTGAGTTCATCATGTATTGTGAAAGAGGAGTACGTTTTCAGTGCAGCAAAGTTACATGTGAGCAGATAAGTGGTCAGACAAATTGTGACAGCTGGAGATAAATTGACTTCATTTATGGAAATGAGTGAAATCTGTCTTGCTCACCAGAGATCTAGGTTTCTGCATTTGTTGAGTGATGTTGGTCTCTAAAGATACCTTTGATCATGCATTTAATATACATCCTAAGTTTTGCAGCATAAAGTGAATTAAAGGAACTCTTCCCTGTGGTTATCATGTGTGTATGGGAAGTAGGCCATAATCTCAGCCAAACAGCATTCAGCCTAATTTCCTTGGCTCCCTAAATTTAGCTTGAAGAGCTGTCAGTGGAGGACAAACCAATTAGACTCCATGGCAGAGAAAACACTAATTTCCTTTGGCTGACAATTCCTACAAGGGTTTTTTTAGCCAAGCAAAAGGACAGCTGTGGAAAAAAGAAGCCTTTTTGCTGGTAGGAAAGCAGCAGCCCAGCCCTCAGCTCTCCCTGCTCAACAGTCTGTGGGGAGCGCAGGCGGATGTTGGAGCCTACGGACAGGGATGAGAAAGCCGCGGTGGCCAGACCCAGCGCGTGTTGTCAAAGGGAAAGATGCCAGGAGGCGCTGGGCACAGGTGGCAGGACGGGGAGAGCCGGGACGTTCATCCCTGGCCGCGGCAGCGCGTGTAATCCAGCTCTCCGCAGGGACTCGTTGAAAGCCCTGCTCGGCTGTGGCTGTTTGCTGGGTTGCCCTGCTGGGTTGCCCTGCTGGGTGTACAGGTGTCACCGGAGCGCGGTGAGGCGCGCTGAAGCCAGAGCATGCCTGCAGTGCATCACCGGGCAGAGTGCAGGAAACAGGGCTGGAAACCATGGGCATGGCTGGCACAGCGAGGAGGCCCCACCAGGAAGCCCAGTGGCAGGAGAAGATGTGGAGAGACGACAAACAACAAAGCCAATGCAATTGTTGGCCTTTTGAGCCTGGACTCCACCTACACGGGCCCAGCACAAAGGTCCCACTGTCCAGATTAAAATTCCCAAACTTCTAGAGTTTAATTAATGATTGCTTCTATGCAAGTAAACTCATAGGCCTGAGCATTTGTCTGTTCTGCTTGTGTGTGACAAATATTGTTTGAAGAGCTATAGTACAAAGATACATGGTTGACCTTGAAAGGGCATTAATTTCTCTTTTGCTTCTCTGGTACAATGCCAAAAAAAAGTGTATTTTGTCTGCTACTTTTCCTCCACCTGCACCTGTCTTGTTCTTGCTAATTGCTTGTATGACTCCACTCAACATCTGGAAAAAGCCATTGAGGGAGGAGGATTTTGTTCCTGCACTGTTGAAGATAAGGGTGTTGCATGATCTGTGGAGTGAAGTACCTTATTAATCTCAGAGATCTCTAGAATAAAGTGTACAGTACTGGGAATTTGCCTAAATTCTGTTAAATGTAAATTTTTTTTTTGTGGCACTGTCTGAAATTTTGTAGTGCCGAGTATTACGGTTTTGATCCCGACATGTGTTCAACCCCTTTTATAACTTGAGAGAGATGTGAAGAAGATCCCTGGAAGACAGTATTGAAGTTGATTGCATAATGGATGTGCCAGGAATATTTTTTCTTGCTAAGTGGGTGTGTGTGTTTGGCTATTTTTATGCAGTAGAAGAGACTTTGTACTGTAAAAAAAGATCATTCTCAAGTCTGACACACATTTTAAAACTTGTGGCCTTACAAGCTCTGTTGGTGCTTAATGCATGTAACATGTTGCTGTAAGATACGCCCTACAGTTTAGAGCTCTGCTTCAAACCCGAGTTGCTCAGCAGAATGTGCTTACTGGTGCATCATTTTATCAATAGCTATAAAGTGTTGCTTTTATGCTTGTTTCCAGCAGAGCAAGAAGGATCAGATTTTAAATGTATGCAGATGGACACAGGTGTCTTAACAATTCTGAAAAGCTGATTTTTTTTTTTTTTTTCTGGGTAATTTTTTGTTGGTTTTAACTTAATTACGTTGACTTGTTTACCTGTGCTGTGTGAGTAGCTGTGAGCTCTGCTGCACGAGTGAGTTGCCTGGGCTTTGAAGGTCACAGTAAGGTTTTCCTGGACAAGTTTGTGTTTACATAATGCTGTGCAAGCTTTTTTGAGAGTACCTAGAACTATCAGGTTCAAAAATCTTGGCAGGTTTCTTTCACTTTTATTTGTCTGGAAGAAACGCTTGCAATTGTTAGAAATTATTGAAGTAATTTTATTCATATCAAAATTATCAAAGTGTATGGGAGGGGCTTTGGAGAAAAGGGAAAAGAAACATTTAATAAAGGGAGGGAGGAACTGTCTCTGAGCAAGTCGTAAGAGGCTTTTGCTGTGCTGAGCTTGTGCTTGGCTGAATTACTTTGTGACTAGATTTCTTCCTATTGTTCTACTTTTTTTTTGCACAAATTAATTAAAGAATGATAAAATTAGTTGGATAAAACAGTTTTGAGATTCTAGATATTTCAACATCTGCATTGAACAGTGCTGATTCCAAATACTTCTGGTATTTCTTGTAGTCTTAAAATATTCTCTAACTTGTAACGTGGGCTAATTTCTTTTAAACGGGTATTTATTTTTCCTTTCTGGAATTGATGTTTTTGAAGGAGTTTGTACAGATCTTTCAGTAAAGCTGAGCTGCTTTTATTCCCAAATGTTTTCAGACTGAACAGGACATAGTTTTGTGCTCTTAAATACAAAGGACCATAGCAAAGTCCCCATTCCAGTTTATAAACAACAATATACTGTAACTGTCCTTTCCTAGACTGGGCCCCGAATGAAGTACGTTTTATATATAGATTTTAATTTAAATTGTATCTCCATTAGAAAGCAGCTCCCCCTGAAAATTGGATTTTGATATTAGAGTAGTGAAAAGATAATTTAGCTCTTTCCAAGCAGCACTCTATTTAATTTACTTAATTTAGATTTTTTTAATGCACGTGGAGGGGATCCCAAAGCACAAGAGTGAAAGTTTTAGGCGAATGGATATTAAAAGTTACTTGGATTGCAACAGAGCAAGAAGAGGGGGATTGTTTATTCTTTCTTTTTTTTTTCCCTCGGATTGTTGGTGACCCTGTGATACAAACAAGTCCTTAGAAACAGAGAAGATGGAAACACATACAGGGTATGAGCCTTCAGACACAATCTGATGCTTCCTCAAGTGCAAGAGCTTTGTTTCACAAAGCACCTCAGAAATGAGGCTGAGAGCCTTTGAGGAGTTTGTTCAAAACTGCTTTTGGGACCCTGTCTCTCCTCCCGCAGCCTGTACAGGTCAGGATGGCTTTATTGACTTTGGTGCGGTCTGTTTCTAGTTCTACGAGTAAGAGGGGCTGAATTTTCTCTAGGTTCTAGACAGCAATAAGCTTTGTTGACTCTAACTTAAGTGCATCTGATGCAATGCTTTAAAATCTAGAAGGAAAACCAACTTGAATTAAAAGCAGCAGCTGTGGGATTTCCCTATGGTATTGATGTATAATGGGTTTATAATGCTGTTGAAGCAAATGGCAAGGTTCTGGACAATGCTGAAAACTGTACACACAAGGAATTTGCAATATTGTCCAGGCTGGCTTTAGTATTTTTAGTTGTAAGGAAGGTAACTCAGCCTACATCTAAAAATTGCCTGAATTGTTACATGATTTTACATGAATTTTTTTTTAAATTTAAAGGTAAGTTTGACAAACCTCTACTTAGAAGCGTATGGCTTTCTGTTTGTCATTTATTATTATCATGGCCAAAGTTTTGTACTTGGGCAGCAGAAACAGTGCTATGTGAGCAAAAGCGGGCTGTAAAGAGCAGGAACAAAAGTGGGAATAAAAACTCTGAGCCACAACCAGCAAATATATCAAAAGGATAAGCCTTCTGAGCAGAACATTCAGAAAGTAGGACAGGTACACATAAATGATGTAGAAGAAACATCCACCAAGTTCAGCTATCTCCACCTGAGCTGCAATAGCAAGTCAGTCCTACAGAAATGACCTGTACAAATAGAGGTAGTTTAGCCAGAAGCAATACCTGTCTAATACTGGTTTAGTCCCCTTGTATTTTGTGCCCATCTCTCTGACTGTTTAAGGTGCTTTTAAGTTAAATTTTGACCTGCTTTTTTTATGTGTCCCAAAACTACTGAGATGTTTAACTTTACTTGAATAATCATGTAATTGACTAGGAAGGTAATTACTCTAAATGGCTGCTCAGTTGTCATACTGCTCTTAAAGACAGATTATTTCACCCTTAAACATATTGAGTATTACTAAGATTAGTTCTGCTGATGTCACGAGGTCCAACTGTGACGTGAGTTGCCATCATGTGAATGAAGGTGGAAGGCTGAACCCTTTGATCCAGTTAACCAATACCTTGGAATGATCTGGAGACTAATGTAAATTAAAGTCTCAAAGGTATATTTTAAATCCAGTATGAAAGGCATTTCTTTCACGTGGAAAGATCATAGCTAAGGGCTTGTACTCCAGCTTTACCTGTGCTGAGGGTTGAGTCATAAAGAAGCATATTCAAGGGCTGGGCCATTTAAACGCAGCTCCAGTCCTGCCAGCAGTGCTTGACAAAGAGCAGTGTGTACACAGAGGCACACGTGAGCATATTTGCTTTGACGGATGTTGTACTGTCAATAGAGAGGAATGAATTTCAGTTCTCTTTCAAATACTTACATTTCATAAGAACTCATCGTTTTCCAGTGCTTTAAGCTCCCTTTTCATTGCCATTCTCATAATTTGCTAGTGTTCTTTAAACTAGCCTTAATTTTCATGTGATTGTAAGTGTTAAATATTGTTTGAAATAGAAGACACAAGAATTTCAGGTCACCTATAGTATTTCATTTCTCATAGAACTACACTTGCATATTTAAATGATCCTAAATTAGTTTTCTATTTCTGTCACATACGACTGCAATTTCTAGATGAGAGAAAATTAATCACAGACTAGAGATTGTATCTATCTATAGTTAACAAGAGCTTTACTTACCCATAAAAGCTGTAGCTCTCCAGAATGGGGACAATAAAGAATAGCTGATCTGTACCGTGAGGCTGTGTCCTTTACAGCTGCCACGCTGTGAATAAGGGGGAATATTTTATAGCTTTCAAGCTGATGAGCAGCCCACAGCATGCTCACTCTTTCCTCCTCCTGCCTTTTTCTGTGACCCTGCTCTTCAAATGCATCTAATACTCTATAATTACTTAATCCTCCACCACTACTTTTGTTTCCAGTTCTTAGATGTCATTAACAGAAATGGAAACATAGTAATTATCATGCTGGGAGAGAATCTTTTAGATCTTCAAAACAGTTTATATTGAATTTCCCTCTGCTGTCATTCAGAAGAGTGGTTATTGAGTCTAATAAGGGACAGAGTTCCAAGAGAGACTAGATTACGATTGGCATCTACTTACAGCCAAATTTAACAGTGCTCCTAGAAGCTGATTCTAAAGTCTAGGCAAATTTTATCCCTACCTGGACCTCACCTGGCAGGTGCTAAGCACCTGAGAAAGCATGGTCCAAACCCTTCACACTCACCTTTCAAGTTTGTGGCTAAAATGTGAAAGAAGTTTTTGGTTTTTTTTTTTCTGCAAAGGAAACTTTAGAGCCTGAAGGTGTCATCTCTGGCTTACTGTTTTTGATCAAGTAGAATGCTTTCTGAAATATACTCTATTATTATTTTTAATGGTTATCAAAAAAGCAATGCTGTTTTTGAAGCAGTAGCTTGAAAAAAAATGTACAGGTTTTTTTTTTTCCCTGTTGCCTTTCTAAACCTGCTTTATGGGAGAGTTGAACCTCCAATAAATAAGAGCTGGTTATAGGACAGCTTATGAAGCATGTGCTGTGTTCTATTCAGGATGCATTACAACCCCCTAGTGTTGCTGCAGCCCGAGTTAGAGGAAATGCTGTCTGCCAGTTAATACTATTTAAAGATTGTTCCAGTAAGCAGATTGAGCTTCCCAGCGTGGTGCTGCTTGACGGGGGCTGTGTGTTGCAGTGTCTGTGGCTGGAACAGTGGCTCCAAGTCTGTAGCGTCCTAAAACTTCACCGCGCCATGGAATTATAATCACTGCGGTGATTAGAACGCTGGAGGGAGTTTAATTTGCTGACTCTTAAAAAGCAATCTGATAATGAGTTTGGAGCCTGAGGATCCTGTAAAAGAGGTGGAGATGTTTTACTGACTCTTGCTCGATAATTAAAAAGCCTGTCCCTTTGGCTGGGCTTATGGAGAGGGAGGATGAGCTGAATTCTTTCTGGCTTTTTTGTTTTTTTTCTCAAATGAAATGAGATGTCTTGCAAAGTTGCATATGAATTGGAAAATAAGAGTCCTAAGGTAAAGATTGCTACTTTAGATCCTGTAATGGGGAAAATTCTTGTGTGTATTGCATTATGTTTCCATTGTCACGTATAGAAAAAAATGTTTTCTACAGATGCTGGAGAAAGAGAGCATGTATGCTTGACTACTTAAAAGGGACCGAGATCAGTCATGGATTAAGCTGCGTGTCACAAAATGAGACCTTCCTGCTGGTTCAGAGATTGACAAGATGAGCTGGTTCTTGTTGGCTTTTGGGTACCAAAGGTACTGCTGTTTGTTGAGGTCAGAGTGCAGACGGAGGCTTAGGCAGGATTGCCACATGCTGTGAGCATGGCCAGAGGTTGGGATATCTCTGGAATGCAAGCAAGAGGAGCAAATGTTAGCATTTTATTGGCAGAGCTGGTAAAGTGTGAAGCCCCAAAAGAGACAAGAACCAGAGGGGATAATAAGTGGTGGTACTGCAGCATTAGGCAGGCCAGACACGTTCACTCTCCACAGGGGCCAGTTCCAGTGTGTTTTGAAGTCAACAGGAATTTTTTCAAAGAAACCAGATCAGGATCATGGACATGTAGAAAATTGTAATAATGAATAAAAAAAATTAACAGCTTTCCTTGGTAAAAGATTGAAGACAACAAAGGAAACAAAATGAGGTGTATATATATAGTAAATGGGTGAAGACAAGTAAGAAATCACATCCGATAAACACATCTTCAGTGTCATTCATCATCTTGCTGCAGTGAATACTAATGGGGGAACAGAGGTTCATAATGCTGCACAAAGCACTGACAAGCAGCCAGGTAAGGAAATTCTGTGCCAACTGGACTGTGATTTTATATGCAAACTAATCAGTTTCAAAGATCATGACAAAATAAATCCAAATTTATGGGATTTTTCCCATCCAATGTATGGGAATCCAAATTTATTGAACAGCACTGTCATGCTAAAATGCTCTTTCTGTTTGCACATAATCCTGCAAATCTATTGTAGGAGACATTGCACAAAGTTCTTACCAGCATCAGGTGCTGATTATGCTGGGTGCTGTACAAATGCACAGGGAGCAATTTTTGCACTGGAAAAGTTTACACCCAAAGTGAAAAATGAAAAGATATTTCATCAATAACCTGGTAGAGGGTCAGTGGCAGAGGCTATGAGAGAAGCCAGCAGTGTCCCTGCTCCTCAGGTGAGGAACAAGCTCAGCTCTGGTGAAGCATTAACTGGTCAGCACTGCCGAGAGGGACAATGTGCTTGGGTCTCAGGCAGGCCCTGTGCCTCTGCAGCTTCTGAGCTAAAGCTGGGCCTCCTCCTGGGGCACCTGAGCTGCATTTATGCCTCCTCTTCTAGGTGTGTCCTAGGACTGATAGACAGGGAGAAACTGTTTTCTCTGCAGATACCAATGAAAAAACTTCCTTTCAGCAAAAGAAATTATCTAGAATAAATGGATGAGTCTTTCTTCCTTTCTTAGTTGATGAATTGCTTTAAGTTAGTCTAATATTCTGCAGTGTGATATAGCTCTCATCTGAGGATTAATTTGCTGCTTTAAGTTTTTACAAGGTGGAAATATGATTCATTTGATTGTGGCTTCAAGTAAACTGTCCTCTCTCCAGGAGAAAAAGAAAAAGTGGACAGTGTGCACCTAGGTGATCTGAGCAGTAAAATACCAGAAAGAGATCTATTGGAAAGGACTTTCTGCACTGGGGAACATATGCTGATTTCATATATTGTACTGTTTATCTTCTGTGCCTTTGAATACTAGTGAGAAGGTATTTTGGTCTGGTTGACAGGTCTGGTAGATGCCGTTATTTTGGGAAACATCAAAAGATTTTTAGAAAAGGAACTATCATTTTACTTGCTCAGCACGAAACTTCTGTAACTGTGATGAAAATAAACCTAACAGAACAGAAGGGAGAGTGGAGGAGTTGGAGCAGAGGGTGAGCATATCTGAGAGGAGAAGCTGGAGCCTGTGGTCGTGCTTCAGTAAACTGCTTTGGGGAAAGAATTGGGAATAAGCTGATCTACAGCAGCACATTAAGATGCACAGCGAGTGCCATCCTTTTCATGGGGACATATCACCACACAGGGAGCAGTGCACAGCAGCACAGTGCTCCGAGATGTGGCTGCACCTCCCTGCGTGCTGCAGTGCTGCTCCAGCTGCGTGGAGGACATCAAAGATTCATTGCTCTCTGCAATTCACATTACTCTGAAGTGCTTTGATGAGGAATCCATTTTAGGAAATACCATTATTGAGTTTAGAGGTCGACTTCTGATTTATTATGAAAATCATGATATATTCTTATAGGTAAAAGCACGTAATTACAGCTACCAGAGTTCTGTCCAAGATTTCCTGAAAAGAAGCGCACGCACCTATTGTGCACTGGATTTACTCTACATGTTCTTGTGCATGTTGGATGTGATCTGAGCATGCTGTTTGTCCTGTGTTGGTGTTTTACAGTTCTCTTGTAACACCAGGCCTGAGTAGGCTACAGATGTCCCCAAATCCAGGACAAAATGCCCTTATGTACATGTAGCACTCTCACCCCGTGTGATATAGATAGAATTTATAGACTAGAGATAGAATTTATGCATATCCAGGGACCATGTTTGGAGTTCTGGCAATTTGGTCAGGGGGTTTTTTTTGGGATATACCTAATGGTCATATTCCCGAATTGAACATTTCCTGATGGTTAAAAAAGACTTGTTTGATAAATGTCTATTGCTACTGTCACCTTATTTCACTTTCAGACTGGCTTAGCTTGGTATTCCTAACTAATTAAAAGCAGCAGCACTTATAATAGTGACAGTCAGTAGTACTTAGTGTCCTTTTCTATACATCCATGAGGTATCTAGATCCTTCAAACCTATTTATTTTTCAGTAGTTTTGTCTATCTCTGTTTTCCCCTACTGCAATTTTTATGCACCACTTCTTGCTTTCTGTTTTCTGTGGTGCTGGTGCAATAAAAATATACATACACCCACAGATTTTTATGCTTTTTAGTACAGAATAAAAATACCAAATGGAAAGCATCAGATGCCTGTCAGCCTGAGTATCTTCAGCTGAGGAAAAAACACCACTCTATCCTGCTTTTCCCTTGACTCACATTTCAAAGAAGCTTATTTGGAGATTCCTGTGATGGACAGAGACCTGATGGAATTGAAGTCTGTAATTTTAGGAACCAGAAAGAAACTACCCTTTTTAAGAAAAGGGGAAGGTGAAAAATGTCAGTCATTTCAGTCCTCATTGGTAAGAGATGCTTCTGGAAAGTAAAGAAATGACTAACAGGAATAAGTGTGATAGTTTGTGATCCTGGCAGAATTGAACTTTAGTCTGGAAGCTTGCATGTGAAGGTTCAAGTTGTTGGTAACGCTGCAATGCTCTGGTCTCTACTTTGTGCGAGTCACTTTTATGAGTCCCACATGCTAATGTTTCTCAGAGTTTTCAAAACACTGTACTTAGTCTTGTTTGCTGCTGGAACAGTGTCACGGAAGAAATTCAGGTGAGCTCCAAGGCACAAGTACCATTAGTCTCAGGATGATGACCAAGTCACTTCGTGCTGAAGAGTAACTCTGTTCCATGCACGCTGGATTTGGATTTACTATCCTTCACTTCTGCAACACTTTAAGGAGTTCTCTTGGGACAAATGGTTTCTGTGAGCTCAGTCCAGAAGGTCGTTCACCCTCTTGAGCTTCACTTCTACTTTGTCAGTCTTGCACTTCAGTCCTGGTGGGCCAACACAGACCTTTACTGGGATGCAGTCTGCTGCTGTTGTGAGTTTGTGGCAGTCTGGTGGGTTTGTGCAGATGCTGCTGCCCGTGCAAGTCCTCAGGCTGCTTGAAAGGCCGTGGCACAGACTTGTACAGATGGAGCTCTGCACTACTGAGTGCTAAGATTTATTTCTTTGCGGGTTTTCGTTAAAGGGGTTAAAGCACGGTTAATATTTTCCTTTCTCCCTGGGGTACTGAGGCCTTAGTAATTAGGTAGTGAGTACAAGCAGTGAATTAGAAATCTGTGAATTGCACTGAGGCAGTAAAGCCTGTGCAATCTCAGTGCATGTTCCTGGGCTCTGCTCCGTGGGGCAGGAGCTGAGGATCTGTGTGACCAAAGGACAGTAGAATTATGAACCATTACAACCCTGTTTTACCTAAGAATCCATTATTATTGTGAGTACAGGCCAAATTTCCATTCCTTGTTTCTCTGCCTGTGATGCATAGCATAGTAGAAATCTTAGAGTATCAGAGGTTAACTCTAAGAGTTTATTCCTGTGGAAAAAATAAAGGGGGAAAAAAAAAAAAGAGAAGTGATAGTAACTTTTCTATAGGTTTCCTAGTTTTGTTGAGGCTGGGAGATGTCATGTCCTTTCATGTAACTTACTTTCAAATCCCTTTTTATTTCCTCAGGACCTTGGTAAGAAACTTCCTGAGAGAACATTAATGAACTTTTTTAGAGACTAAGCAATGGTTGAGGGAGTATCAATGATGGTCTGGAGGGCAACTGAGCAAATCCCTTGTTTAGGAGAGCTGTTCTGCCACTATGCATTTGGAAAATATTTTAGATGTTGTGTGTACCAGGCAGATTTTAAATTAGCTATAGATTTTTCATTCTTCCCATCTGGTTCAGTAAAAAGATAATTTGCTTCATAACATGTGTCACAATAGAGGCTGGCTACACAACAGAAGCTCGGTTTCAGAAAAGTTTTTTGAGGTTTTGACATTTCATTTTCTTCTACATTGGAAGACTTCAGCTTCATTTTTATGCTTCCACAACCAGAGCTGTACTGGGTTGTCATCTCTGGAATTGAAACCTTGGTATTTCAATTAGAAGGCTGCAGAGATAGCTAGCCTCATAAAGCTGATTTGGGAATGGGCTACAGTGCACACAGCTCTGTCCTGCCTACTGTGTGCTGAGAGTAGGTTTTGGATAGGAATTCATTCAAGTACATGCAAGATTTTAGTATTAGAGCCAGTGTAATGAGAATGTCTCAGTTTCATAGATAGACCTAGCCCTAGCCAGCCTTTTTTAATGAAATATTTACTGATAAGTCTCCAAAATACTTAGGCTTTCACTGAACTATTTCGAGCCAAAACCCTTCTGATAAACGCTAATTATTTCCATCCATGTGTGACAACATGTAGAGCACAAAAGGAAAGCTAGATCCTGCTTTCTGCAATTAGTACACTTATTGCTCAGGGACAAGGCTTAGAAGCAGGCATTAGATTCAGTTATTTGTACTTTATCTCTGCCAGGCTCAGAGAACTCATGTATTTGACTGCAGAATTCAAACAACACTGTAACATTAGTGAAATATTCAATCTCTTCTATGCCGCTTTTTAATTACCTATTGTTATATAAATCCTGCTGTTCTTTTTCAGTTTCTAATGGAGATCAGAGGAACTTCTTCACTGCTGAGATTAATTTTTGGTGTCAATTGTTTCTGAGGCCCTCTGAGTATTGCAGGCTTTGCTTCCAATAGTTTTCAGTAATAGCTGGAGGGTTTTTTAGGCTGCTTCTCCTTTAGTTGCATACGCTGAGGCTCAAGAGACGGATTCAAAGCCCACTGGACAAATTCTGACTTTAGGTGCTCTACTTCCAGCTCTCTTTCTCCTGAGGCAGTGAAAATTGTAATATCAAGAGAAAGGAGGCACATAGGTCCTACAGCTCAGCTGCATAAAAAATGACCAGAGTCCTTGTTTAAGGATATTGGAAGATCATTCCAGCTGACCTTTGGGGGAACTCTAGAAAATACAGAGAACCCAACCATGCTTGTTCCTTGTGACAGATTCCTGAAATGAAATAGTCTTCTCCATCATTTGAGTGGAGAATTGCCTGTTCTTAGATACCTGAATAGCAGCAAAGCAATCCAGCACCTTCTTTGTTCAGAGAAAACGGCTTGTGCACTTTGCTTATGGTATTACAAAATTGCTTGGAAGGTAAAATTGCTGCTGCTTTTTTTATTTTAAAGAAAACCAGAGATGGTTGAAACTATTTGAACTTCTGACTTCGTAGGGCATAGAAGAACCTGTAAAATGCCTTGTAAATCCACAAAAAAGATTCGTTGCTGATAGACATGAACTTAAAAAGAGAAATGACAAGGGAAGGATATGTGCAACTATTTATGATGCTCAGAATTGAGTGTGTTCTTCTGTGATTATTGTGGATTTTCTTCATCTCATTCCTCTTTGATGAAAATATATAATTGGACATAAAAAATTATGAAATTAGGGTTGTTCTTTTGAGTGGAGTTGCATATATGGTTTTTACAATCCTTGTGTGATAAAGGAGTGTGTAAATACAAAATCATCCTTATATATGATTTTGTTTATTGAAAACTTAGAAAAAGAAAATCACAAAATATCTTTGTTCACTAGGAGATCACATATTATTAATGGTACAAACTATTTTGTTGATATACAAGAGCTGCAAGATACAGTGATATACCAGCAGCAGAGAACTGCCTTTGTATCAAACCCCTTGCTGAATTTAAAAAAAAAGGGAATTTGTTCATAATGAAAAATAGACTATAGTAAGTCTGTAAGGTAATGAATTTCTGGGAGGCAAACATCATGGAAATCTGGATCTTGGATGCAATTTCATGATTTCCACCCTGTCCAGCATAGTTTCTGATTGGAGATCTAGATTACAATGAAATATTAGTGTTTAAAATATTGGCCCTTTATTGAAACAGTGTAGTCTGTTTATTTTATTTTTAGTTCATAGCAGTTTTTCTTTCGCCTTCTTTCTTTAAATTCAGCTCTGACCTCAAATTCAGCTGTGACCTTAAGCTGACTTCCTGTATCAACCATCTGCATCCTCCTGCAGCTTGTTTTTTTTCTTGCTAGGCATTTAGTCCCTGTTCTACATACTGAATGTCTGCAGTATCCCTCCTAAAGAATGCAAATATTGACCATCTTGCTCTACAATGAATTTTGTTTCCAGAAAATAAGTTTTAATGCAGCATTTTTTTAATGGAACAGCAACTACTAAATAAATGTTCTCTGAGTATTTCTGTAGGATCATAGGAAAAGAGGCTAAATAGAAAGAGAGAAAATGCAGTAAAATACCATCTCCAGGACTAGTTTTCTGTTTAGCTGAGCCAAACTCTTTGCATAGCCTTGGGGTGAGGGAAGGGCCTGCAGTGGAGTTGGGGCAGTTCAAACTCCTTTGTAGCCTAGGGAAGCCCCAAGGTTGTTACAGTGCTCCAGCTACTTTGTCTTGTTCCAAAGGGACTGCATGTGTGCATATTTTCTCCAAATAAGTCCCCTCTTCTAGAGGGTCTTTGTAGATTTTTGGTTTTTCAGCTGAATGTTTGCTTGGTTTGTGAGCTCCCCGTGGCTTCCAAAGGGCTATATCTGGGATAAGAATTTGGTCTGTATTACCCTATTCCTGTACAGATCACAATTGTCCCTGGTAGTTACTGTGCTTTTTCAGGGAAAATGCAATCCCGTTTCTTCAGTGACCTACAAGGCTCTTTAATATTGCACAGTCTAGCTCATCCCATTGATTTTACTAAAGTTGACTATAGAGCATGAAGTTAAATGCTTGCTTCAGTCTATGTTTTCCTTAACAGCTGGGCCAACAAAGTAGGGTCTCTCCTGGTGCAAATCTGCAGGCAATTCCAATAAATTTTAGAGTGGGATAGAAAATTCTCTTGTTTTCTTTTCCATAGTAATTATGCTTAAAAGGTTAATTACTTTAAATGAATAAATTAAAACTAAAAATAAAATTTGTTACAAGTCCTGCATATCTCCAGTGCATTCTGGCATTTATCCTTTTTAAGTGCTGACTTCTTTGATCTGCTTAAAGGCAGCTCCATTTAGGAGCAGTCTGTCTCACTCTTGGCTGGCTTTATAGATTAACAGTAAATAAGCCAGCAGGGACTATTGGATCCTTCTGATCATCACAAGAAGTTATACCTTCATGCAGTTATCCCTGTAGCATTTGTTCTTAAGGCTGAATGTAATAGAGCCGTGACCCTTCTAAATTTCATAGGAGAAAATGGAGTGGCTTCATGTGGTTCACCGGAGCACTCTAGGGCTCACAACTGATGGTTAATTTAGTTTGCAAAGTACTGTTTATGGTGCCCATAGTGAAAAATTAAAAAGTTCTCACTAACCTGTTTCATGTCAGTGTGTGACTCATCTCACTGAGAGACTAGTGATTATCAGTTTAAAGGAACTGCTTGTATCCATAAGATGTAACCTACTGGATGAGTGAGTTGAAACTCCCGAGAGTATTAATGGTAAAAACTCCCACCACTACTAAATAAATCACATTTTACCAGTCAAATCAGAGGGACCAGGTCTTCCTCCACAGTTTGCCCTTGGAGCCACTGTGCAGTTATGGTGACTGTGAGGTGAATTCCCCGAGCCTCACCTTTGCTTTCAGAAGCTGACCTGCTTGCTTACTCTTATGAGAAATAAATGATCTTTTCTACCTAGCAGCTCTAGCAGGGAGGTAGCAGCACACTCCAGGGCTGCATCAGCCCAGCTTCTATGGAAGATTTGTGACTAGCAGGGAGAGCTGGGCCACGGGCTGCACAGGCTGTGGCCATGGGATTGTGTGCCAGCCTGGCCTGGGCTTTGGAATTGTGAGGAGAGGACTGAGAGAAGGCTGAGGATAAAGAACAGTGAGCTGCTCTGTGGTTTGGAGCAGGACAGTTACTCAAGACTTCTGGAGTGTGTGGTGGTGTGAGCAGAGCAGAGCTCGGAGCTGCTGGGTTGTGCAGTCAGGGCAAGTGCTCTGTGGAAGAGAAGACAGGGTGTGTTAGGGAGGCTGGTGTGGAGTAAACCTTGGTATCAGGCATCAGAACCCTGAAGATATGACAGGAGCTGAATCAGTGATGTGGTAACAAACTCCAAGGTTATTCCAGCTGTGATAGAATTGGACCTAGAGCAGCTCCAGCTGCGTGTGAGTGGCTTTCAGTTGGAGACTCTAAGCATTGCAGGCATGACTGTGCCCGTGACTGGAGCATGCTTTGGTGGCTGAATCTGAACCCTACTCCAGATTTCCGAGGGCAGCTGACAGCAGTTTTTGTCTTCCAGTGCTTTGCAGGGAATGGAAGAGATCCCCACTGCGGATGATCCATACAGGTAGCAGTGAGAGAGTAGAAAAATCCAAAACAGTGGTAGTGGTACATCACCTGCCCCCTGGGCAGCTCACTCGTTGCACCATGGTAAAATAGGAGGTACGTAAAGAATTCTAAGGTGAACATGTGAAAATAGTCTTGTTTGGCAGTTAGAAATAATATTATTTTTTTAAACTGAGGACATGGAGGTGGCTTAAGATGACTTATGGAAAGGAAAGAAAGACTTGGAGCAGTAGCCACAAACTGCTTGAATCCATTGTTACTCAGGAGTGGCTAGAATATTTGCCCAATTCATTTAATGTCTCTTTGCATGAACTAGCTTGTATGGTACTGTGTTAGCTACACCAAAGCAAGAGTTTCTGGAGGAAGAAATTCCTCAATCACCACTTCAGTCATTTAGTGGCCATATTGTATAATATATTTGATATAATGAAGTGTATTGCCTCTGCATAATTGGATCATGGGGAATGTAGAGGGGCTCATCCTTCTGTTGGGAGAGGGGAAAGGTGAGATACCACAAAAACACTGCAGTCTTCTGTTGCAGTGAGAGGAGCAGGGGTGAAATTGCTTGAGCTGGTCATCCTTCTCAGGCAGTAGCTGCTGACAGTGGGCAGAGGCTCAGTGCAGGGAGCAACAGTAGAAATATAAAATGCAGAGACTTAGGAGAAAATAAAAGCCTGAAGAAGTGTAGTGCATGGCAGTGTTGGAAAAGAACAAGGAGGTGACTCTTGTGACTGAGGATATGGTAAGGGCAGAGAGAATGAAATAGAGCAGCTCTTACTTCATAAGTCTGCCATAAGGGATTGAGAGGGACACATCCCTATTGTGAAACTTGGATCTGTCATAATTTTGCAAATAACTTTGAAGAGGGTATTTTCTGTCAGGTGAATGGAGCACAGACACGAATTCCGAAGCTACGCAGGCTCGTATTGTGGAAATGAGCCAGTGGGCTTAATCCACGTTTTGTGGTTTGAAACTGTGAAGATGATTAGAGTTTAAAAAAAGAAAAAATCAAGTAAGTTTCAGGAATGTCCTGAGCTGCTCTTTGTTCCATGGTATGTGACAGTAACGGAGAAGGTCTTAATAAGACTTCAAGTAAAAGGGAAGGATTTTCAAAATCCCTTAGGTACTGCTTTTTTAAACTTTTGAACAGCACCTCGGTGTCAAGACATGGAAAGTGCTGAATGTGATCTGTAGCAGGAAGTTAGGCACTTTTTTGTATCAGAGATTTTGCTACCTTAGGAGGTGGGCAGCAAGTGAAGCTGAAAATAAAAGAACAATATGATACCAAAAGTATTTGTGGATTTTTCCATCTGACCCTTGAAAACAAAGAAAAGGCTGGCTTCTTATGGTGAGCAAAATATTAAAATTTAAAAAAAGGAGAACAATAGAACAAAAACAAACCCACAAAAACTCTCAACAGAAACAAAACTACTTTTATCTAGCTGGATTTTGATCAAGTCTTGCAAACAGGAGTCTGATAGTCGAAAGAAATCTTTTATAGTCAACATTCAGTTTATGCTCTGCCTTTTGTAAATTTTTAGGATTGTACTGCCAACAAAGATGACAAGAATAAGAAGTGACTTAAGTGGGCAAAAATGCTATGCCCTGAAAGGAAGTCACTTGCACTGTGCCACTAAAGCAAGACATTTTGTATATAAAGCTGATGAGTCACTTAAATGATTAAAAATTTTCCTATCTTTGCCCTTCAATTACACAAGTAATCAATCCAGCTGTCATAATGCAGTGTCTGATATGATGTGAAGCTGATATGCTACAACTGCTGCATTATGTATAATGGAGCTGAATTATACCAGGGAGTATATTAAAGAAAATTAGCTCTCACATGATATGTTCTGATGCACTTATGGTTAGATGGAAAAAAGTGAATTTACTGAGCATTTTCATAAGTTAATATGTATCTGAGAGAAGAAACTCGCATAATGTAGAGCATGAAATCTCTTAGGTAGCTTATTGTAATGAACTTCACTGAAAACATACCAAATGCTGGAATTATTTCATGTAGCAATTAGGTCACGGAATTCAAAGGTCTCCTTGGGCTTTGCTGATACAAAAGGCAAATAATCCATATGAAGGAGAATCCTGAGTTCTTGCTTGAAGATAAGTGTCCTGTTGTTATGCAGACAGCTGGGTCTGGAAAGGTGTGTGCTGAGGGGCAGGGAAAGAAGAGCAGACCACAGCAATATTCTTTAGGCAGCTGTCTGCACTTAGAATTTCCTCCTCGCTTAACAGATCATTATAAAGATCAGACAGAGGTAAATCAATAAAAAGAAAAGGTGTATAGAGCCTTAAGAAAAGCCTATCACTCCAGAGTTGAAAGGCAACCAGTTCTGCTTTGAAGGGTCATGGATGACCTCCTTCGGTCTCCGTTGGAGACTTCTGCTGAGGAGCAGATGGACAGATGTATTTTGTACTTACCCAGCACAAAGCTGGCCTGCAGCGTGCAGTGTAAGCACAGGCTGTGTTGCATTCAGTGCAGTATAACAGCCCGATGTGAGCGAGGAAGTGTAAATAGGCGAGCAGGAGGCAGTGCGTTCTGCATATCTTTTTGATCTAAGTCCTTGGAGGCTGTTACCAGTGTGCCTTTTAATCTGTTAAGGCTAGATCCCTACAGACATTTAGTGAGCTGTAATTGCTTCCTAAATAGAGCCTGCCACCTGCCAACCAAGTACACCCCATTTGTAGCTGAGGGTCCAACCTGAAGAGCTTGATTACTGTTTTGTGAACGAGATATACGCCAATTGAATTAGACAGCACAATCCCAGGGAGAGGTTGGTGAAGTACCAAGAACTCTGTTCTCGTTAACTGCAGTGTATGGGAGTGTTCTGTCACCATCTTCTGCCCCTCCTCTGCAAAGTCTCTCTCTTCAGTGCCTGGCTTAAGGAACGCTAGTTGTAGCTTTTTTACCATGTTTTCTCAGATGAACTCTGTCCAGGAATCTTGGCTTTTTTTCTGTTTGGTTGCTTTCACTCTGAATTATTTTAATAGTGGATGCTTCATTCTCCATTTGAAAAATTATGATGAGACTTGCCAGCTCTTTGTTGTGTCTTGCTATTAATAGAAATAAACACCAAGTATGTATTGTTCTACATACTTCTCAGACCTTTGTAATGCAGGTCAGAATTTCAAATATCTATTATCAGCTTGAAGAAAAATTGGAGGGCTGCCTTTCCCACTCAGCTCCCTAAATCTCTAATAAATTATGCTGAAACTCGAAGGCATCACAGGCTCCAGTGTAAGTGTATGACAGCTGTGGCACGGAACACAAAGGGGTAGACCAAAAGTAATCTTGCTGGTAGGATTGCCACAGTGCCAGGCAAAGATAATCACTGATGGGACTTCTTCTGAAGGGCAAGTAGTGTTGCAGAGTACAGAATTAACCTTGGGAGACGGGAGTAATGACAGATGGCTCTACTCTCTGCAGCCCTGGACTGCAAATACTGCTTTCTCTGGGTTAGTTCCCATCCCTTTGCTTTCCCTACTGTCAGTGCCCTCTGTATTTGTGATTGTCTGATTTCTGTGTGGGACTGAGGAATAGCAGATTTGAATTAAAATAAAAACAACCAAACCCCATCTTTGATGGGACTCCTGACACTGTAAATCTTCATTGCACCATTAAAATCACCAGTTAGCATTGTTTCACTTGCAGCATTAAGACTGACAGTATAAGATGTATTTTCTCATGGATTAGTTTGTATCTCTCTTGCTGCACTTCATTTTATTAAGATGAGGTTTTAATCTATCTATTTAATTCTTAGTTTGCTATGCATATCTCAAATTTTTTTTATTCTCCTTTTCTTTATAATTAACACAGTGCCTTGTAGAAATAGCAATCTTGACTGAGTACGGAGAAGATGGTGAGCATGCAAAGCCTGCCCATGCTCCAAAACATGCTGTAGTCTGATTTACTGATGCTTAGCTGTCTATGGAAAAGGAAGGTCTGGAAAAACATATCCTCATTTTTGCTTTACGTGGTGCTTTGTCATGGAATAGCAGCTTCAGGGAAGCAATCATTCTGACCCAGCTGCAGATTGTGCTGCTGAGAAAATCGTTTCAGCCCTTAGAGGGAGCCACAGACTTGACTATGGAAATGGAGTAAAACCAGACAGGTTTTGTTGCACCCATCTGTGATAGAGGCGGTGGGGACGGGATGGTTCTCAATTGGTTTCGGTTTTTTCTAGCTTTTAATTAACAGCAACTTGCAAATCAGTCGCAAGGCCAGTTTATGGGGAGTGCCAAAGCATATTTGCTTATATAGTGACAGATTTGTAGGGTTTAAGAGACCTCAACCAAATGTTAATTTTACCTTTTCCCTTTTACATGGTCAGCTCACTCTTGCACCATTCCGTTCCAGGTTATACAGTTCTCCTTTTGATGCTGACACAGCAGGACTTGAAAAATTAAGATACTGCATGCTGCTTACTCTTAAAAAATAAAGAATATAAAGACACAAACCACAAAAAATTAAGACCCTGGAGTTCACAGTCTGGAAAACATGATCGCTACATTTTCTGTTTCCTGGGATTTCTTTCTTAATCATATCCCTTTCTTTAAGGAGAGAGATGCATTACAGCCCTCTCTTCGCCTGTAATGTGCAGGTTATAGCACAATATTTTTATGTAAATGACATGGCTAAAGTAGATTATATGGCTGTGTCATAAAATCTAAATGCAAATGCTGTTCTGCTGGCTCAGCAATAATCAGCATTGCCAGTGAGCTGTTCAGTTCAGGGAATGGAAGATGCATATGCTCAGAGGAAAATAGATGGAGAGATTTGGAGCCCTTAGCCAGTTAAGGACTTCTCCCTTTCTTAAAAAAGGAAATGAAAATGTTTTTCTGTACCTTTTCCTCTCCCTCCCTTTCCCCAGCAGATGGATTCTAGGGGCAGTTCTGAGGAGTGCTTAGCCAGAAAGATGCTACCCCAGAGGTGGGACAGAGTGTGTCTAGTCCCAGAAGATGCCATTGAAGATTAAAGGAAACTGCAAACTTAAATTTTAAACAGCTCTGGGCTCCTTGCAGAGACTCCTACTAATTAGAGCATCAAGTTGTGTGGCAATTATTGTAAGGTAATGTCTGCCAACAAAGAACTCCGTTAATAGTCACTTTTATTTTGTGTATAGGCTGTTGAGTTGTAATGGTTCTGTAATGATTTTAGCTTAGCTTGGACTGTTGAACTAGGAGTAACCAAGGTGGAAAAGCAATGGAGAGCTCATTGTCCTTCTAAACTATTCAAAATGCTTCCCAGGAAGGCTGGAAAGATGATGGATGGCCACAATCAGGAAGCAGGCATCCTTACTTCAGATTTCCCTGCTCTGCTGAGGCATTAATTCATCCATATATTAATCAGGTCTGGGAAAGGAAGGGAAGAGAGAGAAAAATTATTTTGCAATAAAAGTTTTATGTTGTGTTTTGTCTGAGTTATTTCTTATCCCTCAGTTTTCTGACTCTCTGTTAGTTGGAGTTGCAAAGCTCATCCCTTACAAAATATGAGCTAATCCTAGAAATAGCAAGAATTTTTGTAGTAAGTTTGGTGTTTCTTCAAGGTTGTTTTGGACTTCATAGATTTGCTTAATTTTCTGAGCAATCAGGAGTGATCATCATAATTTCTTTGTGGTAATTCCATCCTTGTATTTGGAATATTTGTGGAAATGTGAACTGTAGTGAGAATCAGTGTCTGATAGGTTAAAAATCGAGTTTTGAATTGACATAGGATACTGCTGGGAACATTTCATATACAGACAACAGGTTCACAGGTATAACAAAGAGAGAAGCAGCTCTTTTATCTCTTGAGCAGAACTATGTCTTCAAAGCAGAGAATAATTATTTTCCTCATTTTCCTCCGATAGGAGAGTTTCAGAGTTAGAAAATCTGTTCTTAGTTATGCAAGGAAATCTGTGACTTCTCATTTTTTGACTTTAACTATGTTGTTTTCTTTGAGCTTTTGATTGTCAGACATCTCATATCAAAGTCTGTTAATTTTTACCTGACATCATTGTAGAGATGGCTCTTCATAGAGAAATTGAGTGTCTGGCTTGCTCCTAGTGAAGAGGGTGAGCAGGAAGCAAAGCTGTGCGGATGCCTGTGACAGCCCTGTGTTTTATGGGAGTGGGCTTGAGAACAATCTACTGTTAAAAACACTAAAGGAAGGATGTGAAGTAACACCTAAACAGATGCCTCCACAGGAAGGAAGACAAGCAGTGTGGAAACAGAATGTTTTTACACGAATATTATTTCATTCCAGATAAAGGATCACAGCTAGTCAGGAAGATTCTTACATTTGGACTGCTCCTGAGGAAACTGGCTCCTTAAGAAGCTTCATCACAGTGGGCAGGAAAGCAAGTGGAGAGGCTTGAAAATAATCTGGACTGGAAAAAGAATGAGGGGGGGAATTTTCCTGTAGTCCATCTACTCCATGATGGTTATTACAGGGGGGCAGATGAGTATGTTTTGTGTAGTCAGGTTTCTTTTAGTCCTTGGAGTGCATGTTTGGGGTCATTCTGACTGTATTAAAGGGGTCCATTAATGATTTTCTAATAGTTCTTCAAGAGTATTTCTTCAGAGAGGAGAAATGTGATTCTGAGAGGATTTGTGTCAGATGCAGAGGAAATTTTTGGTAGTGGAATAGTGGTTAGTGACTAAACTTAATTGTCAGATTTATTGCTTCTGAGTGCTTCTGCTCTGGTGAGGACCTGTGGAAGGTGGACCTGCTGTCAAATGCTCTCATACCCTGCAAGGTGCTCAGCATAGGTGGGCTGGGTGTTGTCAGCTCTTAATGACAGAGCTTTAGCTTCTGGTGAAGACAACAGCCTAGGCCTAGTTTGGGCCAAATGCCTCACTGACCCAAAATATCCAAACCATGGCTTTCTGGGAACACCATCCACCATCAGTCTGTTCTGACACGGTATGGCTTCTCAGGCATGTCTAGAATTTACTTGCATGACCAAGGTTCTCTCTGCCTTTGAGATCTGCTGGTGGGTATATCAAAGCCTCCTTCCATTCACTCCATTTCTAGATTGTTACCAGATCAAATCAAGTGTTAATTAGAAAGGGAAGAGGAGGGACTGGTGGAAAAACTTGATTCTTTCCACTGATTCTCTGGGTCTTCCATCCCATAAAGGAATGTAAGTCTTAAACTTAGCAAGCAGTGAAAGCAAAGAGAGAGAGATGATGAAAAACTGCCACCCATATAAGAGTTTGAAGAGCAAGTGTTATGAAGCAGAGTTTTTTTATCTTGGACAAGAAACTAATGACAAAATTTATGATTTTTTTTCTACTTCTGTTGGATGTTGGCTTGTATCAGATGGGATGTGTCTTCTTCCTTACTTCTCCTTTGCATTTGCAGTTTTTTATTTTGGGATTGATGCAACCCAAAGAAAATCATAACAAGACAGTTGATCGGATTTGCTGCCATAATGAGATGATAACACTTCCGCATGTGACTTTTTAAAATCTTTTGAAGAAAAAAATAATTCCCACACAGATTAATTCCACTTGATCATTTGGTTGCCATCCTCAAATATTTTTGGTGAATAATCTTCAGGCAATGGGTTGTTCATGAAAGGTTTCATCTCTTTGCTCTTGCTGTTTTTCTTGTGTGGTTGCTCATTGAACATTACAAGTAGTTGCCCGAATATTTGTTTGTATTCTGTCTTGTATCTCCATCCTGAGCTACTTCTGCAGCTGAATGCAGTTCAGAAATGGTGCTACTTATCAGGCTCAAATGCCACATAATCCGTGATGAAGAGTTTGTTCTTTGCACTGTGATAGCTTCTGATCAGGATTTAATTTCTGGTCTGTGGAGTCAAGCAAAATAAAATAAGAATGATGACAAATGAGTAAAACAGTGAAACTGCTTGCCCTGAAGCCTTTGCAAAGGCGAGTCTTTTTCAGTTAGTGCCAAAATGCGGAGCCACAGCTCTGATATAATTGAATAGAAACGGAGAAACAAAAGCCAACCCCCTCAGGGTCTCCCTTTTCTATACCTGACTAAGTAAAATAAAGAAATAACAAAATGTTTCTTACTCTAGGTTTTTTCTTGCCAAGATGTATTTCTTAAAAAATAATAATAATAATAAAGGCATTTTGTTTTAGGAGACAAAATCTGTACATAAGACAGATCCTGAATCACAGAGTAGCACGTGGACTGCACGCATTACTGCCCATATGTGATGGGTTCTGAAATCCTGTTTCAGCTGAAGGCATCATTCAGGCATCTTTGGCATCGTGCTTCCAGGTGATAGTGTCTTCTCTGGAATTTTGCTTTATATTGGTTTTATTTTCTACCTAAATTAGGACAATAGTATTTTGCATACCTCAAAAGAAGGACATATGAATAGGTGCATTGGCAGGATGCTTTTGAATATGAGCTCGTGGAAGTTATATTAGACTTGGTTAGCTGTAAAGCAGGTTTCTCGTGAGCAAACATAGGCCTGCTCTTTCTCTTCCTTCCTGTGTAAACATCAAGCAGTGGGATTGGCTCAGCCTGCACGTGTGATCTGTGTATTGTTATGGTGCTCCCACAGAGCGCCATCCCTCCTCAGAGGAGCTGAGCCCCTGCTCAGTGAAAACAGACTCCTGAATCCAGAGGGTTTGCTTTTTCGTGTGTTGGGCTTTGGTTTGGGTTTTTTACATAATTAAGTGGCTGTTGGCCCTGGTGCTGAAATACTATTTTTGCTGATTTTGATAAAACTGTTACATAGTAAAAAGCCATAATCTCCCGGAAGAGCAGCATTGTAACTTTCTCCAGTCACCAAGTGGAAAATGAATTAACATCAGGGCTTGCATAGTCTGTGTGAATTGCTGAGAACTTAGTCTTGTTTAGTTAATATTAATTTATTTATAAAGTGATAACAAGAATCTTGTGGCTCTTGTTACATCTGCTTTTAATTTTAGAAGCATTTTAGTCAATTTGCTACATGACAGTATTTGTCAACACCAGGTAACTATGACCTCTAACATGCATTACTGTATTGAGAGTGGTTAACAGGCTAGACTGAGAAATAATATGCAAAGTCCTCTCTTATCAGGAGAGATCAGTTCCCAAAGTGACATAGATATTGGTGTAGGTGATACCTTTAACCATGACATCACTTTAAACCCCTGGGCAACGCTCACACCCTTGGGAGTGCATTGCTGCTGAAGGGAACTGCTTGACCTGAAAGCCTGAGACTCTCTGTTGAATTTCCTTCTGCTCAAGGGAGCAAAGCTGATGGGTTCAATCAAGAATCCCTTATTTTTATTGGCTTGCAGTCAGGAGCGCTGAAGTGATTCTTTTTCTTTTTTCTCCTAGCCTTTTCATTTTATGTTTTTTCCGTATCTTTAGCTGTTCCTTTTTCTTACATCCACTTGACACCTGTCCCTGCCTTTGGAGGATGAGATAAGCAAAGAACTCTGTCTCTGTGAAGACAAGGAGCAGAATATGCCTGCACAAAAAGGGCCAGAGCAGGAATCAAACCTCTCCTGGGCAGGCAGGTGTGGGAGAGCTCCTTTCCTGCAGTTTGCTTTCTGAAGTGCCAGCAGTGGGGTTCTGTCACTGTACTGAGTGACATAATTGGAAGCAGGTTTCTCTCTCTCGTTTGTTTTTCCTTGGTTGGTTTTTTGTTTGTGTTTTTTTTTTTTTTTTGGTGTCATCATGCTGCAGCAAATTTTGCGTGATATGTATATTGACCCTGAGCTCCTGGCAGAACTGAATGAAGAGCAAAAGCAGATCTTGTTCTACAAGATGAGAGAAGAGCAGCTGAGGCGCTGGAGGGAAAGGGAAGAAAAAGCCCGAATGGAGGAGGCTGTGCTGAGAAAGACAGCAAGGCGCAACCAGAGTAAGATTTGTGACCTCCTTCTGTACTTCAGAGCTGGGGATGGTGGGCTTGCAACTGGCCGTGGTGCAGCAGGCATCTGGAAGAGAATGCAAGGATGAGTGCCAGCTGTACCCATGGGCAAAATGACAGTCTGGGGCAGCAAAAGCACCATGTTCCTGATCCCTTTATCTCCAGGCTGGTCTGTTCTTTTGGGAACTCCATCTTAGTGATGGAGTGAGGGGAATTGTTTTGAAGTGCTTGTTTTCAGTCAGGAGCCACTGCTGATGTTCTGTCAGTGATAACTGATGCATCATGACCGGGTTTCCCCTCTACTCCTAAGGCTTTTTTTCACCTGCCATCCCCACCCCTCACTTTAGGTCAGGCCAAAGCCTGTGCTGTTGCAGTTTCTTGACTTGGCATTAAATATTTCTAGCTGGCTGGAGTAGGAGGTAATTCTATGAATTTGAGCTTGTAATGAAGGGCTCTTTGTGAATAAGATGTAATATGCAAACAGCCATACCATATGAGACTAAATTTCCAACTCTGTTAGTAACTAGCCTCCAAGAGATTGTGTCTAAGGAATAGGATAATAGTGGGGCAAGCCAACAACCAAAACCAAAGAGGAGAAACCAGAAATGTGTTTGCATGCAATATGTAGTTAAAATATGGAGCTCCTTCCAAAGGCAGCTATGAATGCTGAATGCGTGTGTTGACTTGAAAAGTGAATAGGAGAACGATGGAAGAAACACCAAAAAGTAACTTCTCCAAATGTCTTTTCCAACTGACTTGCCTTGGGTCCAAGTGGTTGCAAATAAACAGCAATACTTCATTCCTTGCTCTTTTCTCTGAGTAAGTGTCTTTCCAGCTCTTTCCCTGTTCATAGGATGAAGCTGTTAGGCTGCTGTAGGATAGAAAACATTTTTATCTTGGAAATGTAACTTCAGTGATTCCTCACTCAACAAGGAGATATCACAGAGACACGTCAAACATTCATTTCCCTGCCAAAGATCTTATCTTATCTTTAAATCTTTTAAAGCTTGAATATTCAAAATTTCTAATAACTTTTGGTAGCTGATTTTGAGCAAGCTCTTTAATGGTTATGGGATTGCAATCAGCATTTCAAATGTTGCTTATTTGAATGCACCCATGGCAAAAACACCCCAATACAGAGACATTGTTAGATTCAGTTGTCAGACTTCTGAAGCACCTAGAGCTTCTGAAACTTAGATTATGCCCCTTAGATAGTTACCAATTCAAAGACTATTATTAGAAATGTGCTTCAAAGCAAAACTCTTTTCCAAGACTCACTTGAAGCACAGGCCTGTGTGAAATGACTGGACTAAGTTACAATGGTAGCCTTAAAATGAGGGGGGATGTTCAGAACACTCTAGTCAGCCATAAGAGGAGTTTAAAATGTCCCCTCACAGATGGCAAGGTGGATGTTGGAAAACCTCATTCTGCTTAATTTCTGTTTTCTTCATGTTAGTGCTCTCACTGTGAATGGCCCTCTGAGAGGGGCGGCATCAGAACAGCGTCTCTCATACAGCACAAAAGCCTTGTTCATTTTGATTGATTTGTAGCTGAGAGAAAATTAAAAATGCAACTCAGCTCCTCACACCAAAACAACATCAGATCATTCAGATAATCTGTGTCATGCTCATTCTTTGAGGGAGGCAGATACAGAAAAATCTAACTGCAAAAATATTTATCTACTGAATTGTCACCGTGCTGACACCTAAATTTCCATATATAAATTATACATTAAACCTGTTCAGCTTCCTGCTACAGGAGACCATTTTCTGGGTTTCTAATTTTCTGATTTATAAGGAATAGGAGAAAGGAGAGCAGCAGAGTAACCTATAGATTATATTTGCTCTGACAAAGGTAGTCACAAATACATATTGAGTTAAATTTCACAGTAGCCTATTTCCATTTTACCTTCTTAAATTGCCAATTAAAGGTATTGCTTAGGTTTGACTTTTGCCCACTGTTGGGAAATTTCTACTTTCTTCAGAATTGTACTGAAGAACTATTGGAATCTGATTTGCAAGTCAGGCATCTGGTTCTGCTGGAAATGTTTTTTTTTACTTTCATGAACTGATGTGCACCAGAGTTAGAAAATACAAATTCTTTCAGGTGTGCTGGTCATTAACTGTCCAGATACTTGTAACTGATTTCTACTGCACATTCTGTTCCACAATGTGATATTAAATGGTCTCCCAGCGAAGATGGTTTCTTGTTTAAAACAGAAAAGATAAAAAAAGCCAACCACAAATTGTGGATATAAAATAGTAATTACTGTGCAATAGTCTTGCCTATAGACTCAAGGGGTCAGAGTAGATGCCAGTAATATTTTCTTGTCTTAAAATGTTTGTGTTTTTTTTTTTCTAGAAGACAATTGACATCATCATTTTTTGGACCTTGAAGCTGCTTAATTTTCAGTTGCCCTTGATGTATAAGTGAATTTCCAAACCTTCTTCCCCTGCTATACAGTGTAGAACATAGAGTGGTTTTATTCCTGTTTTATATTAGTGGCTACCAAGAAATGCAAAGCTACAGCAATTACGTGTTCTTTATTCCTTTGAAAGTGAGAGATTTGAGCTCTTTCATCTGTGGGTTTTGTTTTTGACTCTATTGCATGACACATGTTTTATGTTTGTGCTATTTTCTTAAGGCCAGGAGTTACTCTGCCTTTATAGATGTCTTTGTAGCCTGACAGAGAAGAATAGCTGTGAGACTTCAATATCTCTAGTGTTGTGTTGAGTTTCTGAAAATTTATAGTTGACAGGAAAATGTGGATGTTGCTTGTGAATACAACATAGCGTTTGTATAAATTAATTTTATACTAATTTAATTGGAATTATGTTTGTAGCACTGCCTTTCAAATCCTTCTGTTTTCCTCAAAGTTGAATAGCTATATATGAAAACTTTTCTCCCCACCTGTTTGGGATGGGATATGGTGAGATCGAACAAAAGCTGTTAATGACAATGGACACTTCTCCAAATAAAAGTGCTCTGAAAAGCGCCTTCTGCTTGATCTGGAGCTCTATACCCCAGCTGCTACAATTCCCCATGGATTCAACAGCCTAGCTACAGTGGGATATGTGCACCCAGCAGCACAGCAAAAGCCTTGGATTTTTCAAAACAAAGCAGTGATTGTGAGTTCAATTTTGAATTCCTACGGTGACTTGAGGATGAAGCGTTCCTGTGTTTTAAGTGTGTTGTCCTATGGAAACCACAATTGCAGAGTTGGGGGCAAAAAGTTTGGCATATGCAGATCAGAAGGGCCTTGTGCTAGAGTTAAAATCATCAACACGTTTAGGGAATGCTCATTAGCATGATCATTTTTTAATTGTTTGAAAACTAACTACCAAAGGCCCCAAATCTGCCTTGTTTTTTACAGCAGTGCCACTGAATGCAGGTTGTCCATTAATGCCCTATTTAGTACTATGAAATTTGCTGCTTAGAAAGCAAACAAATCCAAACCATCAAATAAGATCTTAAGTTGTTAAGAGTGTTTAGCAAGCCAAATAATGTATCCATCTGTGTAGTCTTATTCTTAAGTTCTAAAGAAAATAATATTAGTCACCTGTGGTAAATGCTAAATGGTGCCTGCTTCTGTATTTGGATTGTTTGGTTCCATGTGTCTTGAGAAAAGGTTAAAATTGAAATTAGTATCAGAATGAGTCAATGTTGAAGGAATTATTTCACTTTGAGGGTGAATGAAATGTGTTCAGATTATTCAACAGTTTTAATTTCTTTGCCATTTAAAAAACACAGATTGATATCAGAAGGGAAGCAATGTATAAACATCACTTCAGAATGAAGGATTTCCTTTAGAAGATACTGAATAAATTGTTCCTAATTTTTTTTGCTGTTCGTACTTTGCCTAAAATTATTAGTAGAATTTGGGCATCATGTGGGTCCTTCCAAAATGATAGCATTTAGTGAACTTATTCAAGGTAAAGGAAATTGTTTGTAGCTTTTATTAAATAATGACTGCTGTCTGGTGCTGGAATAGCATCACAGGTGTGTTGAATTCTTGGAGGTCCCTCTTCAGTTCACTTACAAATTGCTCCTGGGCAGATCTTTCAGGAAATATCTTCATTGTAATAAAACAGTTGCTTGTTCCTACTGTGCTAAAATCACTGAGAGAAGTCTCCTCAAAATTTCAAGATCCCTTTGGGATTCTGTGAGGGTTGACTGACAGGCAGCTTTGCAATTTGCAATGAAACATTTTTATGTGATTAGGCAGGAGCCCTTTAGCCACTGCAGCTGAGCTGGGAGTAAGTGAAGGACTCTGCCAATTTGGGTTTTGACACTGATGCAGTATCCAGAACTGTCAGCATTCCCAAAATGAGATCTCAAAAAGTATTGAGCATTAAGTAGCTCAAGGACAGTCATGTGGGAGAGGAGACAATACTGGTCTGCTTCTGTTAATTCTGACATTTATTCGTTGTGAGCTGCAGCTCGTGGTGCTCAGATAGGAGCTATTTGTAAATGCTCTTATTTACCTGCCCTTAACAAGAGCAGCTGGGAGAAAATAGGGTAGGCTTATCACAGCATGGCTAGAAAATTATTTATTTATCTAAATGACATTTGTGTTAGAAAATCATTAGAGAATAGATGATGCTATTTGGAAGCAAGTATTTCAAATATCCCAAGTGGATGGTTGGAGAATACATCAGTGTCAGAGGAAGGCCAGTGAGTGGGCATGTGTTTCAGTGGGTGTACATGCCGTGACATTTTTTTCTGACTTTGAACTTGGAAATGTATTCCTCATTTATGCTCAAGCCTCTACAGACCCTGGTAATGCTTAGCTAAGATTTTATCTCCTATGGAGACAAGCTCCTGTCAGTGTTCAGTGTCTCTTTCTCTGTATCACTGGGTATGGGTCTAACCAGAGACATCAGAGTTCAGTATTTCTGAAATTTCTGGCCTTATGTGGTCTTGAATTCTGTAGGGTCCTGTGCTTTATTTCCGATTCAGATACGGATGGAAAAGTAACAAGAGGACACGAGCAAGAACACTAAAACAATTTTTGTCAGGGAACTGAGCCCCCTAATTTGAAGTCAGTGGATAAGTTTTAACGTAACACTCACTGTGTAGAGCAGCTTGAGCTATGCTGCAGCTTTGTTAGTACTCTGTACCTTGGGCCCGAGCCTGGTGCGGCTGAGTGCTGAGGTAGGGTTAGACAGCAGCTTCTAAACTCAATGCTCTGAACCTGGGGCTAGCAAGAGACCTCCAGCTGTGTGTGACCTAGATATGTACCAGATGGAACAAATCCAGAGGGACTTCTCTCACCTCCCATGATCAGCCATAAGTCTGTGCTTTTCGGTCTCGTATCTTGGCCTGCAGCTGATTTCTCCGTTTTGCAGAAAAGTGACAGCAGAGCGTTGCTGCCGACCTGGGGCCTTCTCTTGCCCACGTGCAATCCTCAGAGCTCCGGCTCCCTGAGACATCTGGCGCCAGCTGCTCGGAGAGGCTGCTGGGCTGGCGGAGCCACTGGCACGGAGGGCAGTGCCGCGCTCCTGCGCAGCGCTGGGCTCCTCTGCCTGCGCGGGCACAGCGCCGTCGGGCTCGCTGCCGCGTGCCGTGCCCCGGTACCCATACCAGGCCGTGGCTGCGGCAAACTCGTGAATACTTGATACGGAAAGAGAGCAGAACTGCGGCCAAGGGGACAGTGGGATTTGCCCAAGCTGAATCAATATTTTCTTGCTGATTTTGCCATTTTTTAACGTAAATGACTAAAAAATTCAAGGACGAAGAACTGGGTTTTGAGAGCAGGGTTTGGAAGGTACAGGAAAACTCAATGTGTTCGGGTCAGCAGTGGATTTAGCCAGACACTGATGGCAGTGCAATAACCTTTGAGTCCACTCGTTTGCTGTGGTGCTAAAAAACTTCACCGTATAGTTGTTCCTATTTCTGTGGTCCTGTGTGCCTGACAAAAGCAGTCAGTGCAAACCTGCCACCAGGAGAGCCTGGTGCAGAAAACAATCCGTAGTTCTCTGTTCGTTCTGTGACACAGAACCCTCACCCTTCTGCTTTGAGTTGCCAGCAGACTCTGAAGCAGCTGTGCAGACTTGGTTTTATTTTATTCTCAAAGGGAAAACCTGGAAGCTTTGTGATAGGTCTGTGTGAGAAACCAAGCCCTGTATATAGCTTTTACGCTTTACAAGATTCAGTTTGGATGAGGAATCAGAAAATATGGTGCTATGTTCTTGATGTTTTTTAATGAAGAATAAAAATCTCAAATGAGTGATACTGATGAGAATGATTTTAAAGCCTTCAATTTTCCTCTGATGTTTACCTGTATTTTTATGCTATTTACAGTGAAAGGGTCAGCCATTAAAATGGACAGACAAGAGGCTGCCTTTAGATTGTATGAGGAGTTAGAAAAATGTCTTTAAGAAAGAGATTTGAGTGTTATCTACTCGTTGAAATTGGGCCAGTTACAAAATTGTTACATATAACAGTGTGCCATGGCTAGGGAGCCACAAAATTATTTGGAACAGACCGGAAAGATCTCACATAAATGATTTTTTATTTCTGCATTTCTTTTTTCTGCTCCTTTGCAAACCTCTATGTGTGTGTTGCATGTATACATACCACGTCCTAATGCAAACCCACTTACCTCTGAGTGCTGTGTACAGTTATCCCTGCTACATTTGTTAATTACCAGAGTCTTATTTGAGTAACTGTTTCCTCCCTTAATATTTGCTCTCTTCAGTCACTCTTCCTTTATTTGATCCTGCAGGGGTTTATTGCAGCATAATTATTTCCATGGTAACAGGCTGTAATTCCATAAACAGAAGATTGAGTTTGTTATATGATCAGAAGCAGCTGGAGAGCCATAAAAGGCTGATTTTTCAGCAATGCTGAAATTCTGCAACCCTTATTGATATATTAATGTAATCAGCTGAATTTCTTTCTCCCTTTGCAAATCCTTCCATAAATAGGCACATAACACAGTGTTGAAATTCAAAGGTGTGTAAATTGAAATGTTAGGGGCAGAATTTTCCCTCATTCTTCTTAAGAATTGAAATGAAGATGTTTTTTGAATGTATTTTGGGAAGAGAGGGATTCTATGCTCCCATGACTATTAGCAGGGGCAGAACACAAATTAATTGTAGATCTTCATTTTATTGTGGGATGATATTTTCATTACTTTCCTCATTACCATCTAGTTATTCTCTGTATATTTTAATGGATTTACAGCAGTTAATGTTTTGAGAAGTGCATTCTGTCCTTTGAATAGTCTCTCAAAAACATTCACAGTAATTTCCTAGGTTTTCTCCTTAGAAAGAAGTGAAATTATGTGTGCCTATTTGTGTGTTTGTATAAAAAATAGATAATTCAATATTTGTATTGGCTAAACTCAAGGAATTGAGAATAGCCTAAAGCTCACATCCTCATTTTCATCCTAGTCAATGAGCTTCTAACACATGTCCTCTAGCTAATGAAAGTCTGAATGGAACCTCATCTACCCTGCAGACTAACAAAATTCAAGCCTCTACTTTAAAGAAGCCGTAAAAATGATTTTCTTGGAAAGCCAAGGAATCTCAAGTAAAGGACATTGTGCTTAGACCAGAGTATACCAGATATTTGAATTGCAGAAGAACAAAAACCCACAACCCTACAAACACAGCAAACTCCACAAGGCATGGTTTAGCTCTCCATGGCAAAAGTAGATCAGACTGATCAGCTTTTAAGGCACATGCAGCCTATTTCAAATGCACAATAAATTTCAGGAGGTTTTTTTTTCTAGCCCAGAGAGAGAAAAGAATAGACATGTTTTCTATAGAGTCAAAAGATGCTTGTATGACTACAAAGCTTTCCAGTGGGTGAGGAAGGACAGTCAACTGCTATTGCAGAGATCTGTAGCTTCCAAGCAGGAGAATTATGCTGGGAAGCCCAGCCTCAGAGAAACAAGGCTGTTCATGGAAATAGCAGATTCTTTAGTAAAACATTCAGCAGACTCTGAATGCTGTCCCATGGTCCTGAGATTATAAATCAGTGATCACATAATTTTCTGAATTTACAGCCTGTGGTATTCCCTACTACAGAAAGGCAGTAGGGGGCTTGGTGCTCTCTGTCATTTTGCTGGACCAAGCAGGCAGACTGTGGCTGGGTGGTGGCACAGCTGGGAACCCTGACACCAAATCAGGTCTCTAGCTCCTTGGAATAGTTCCCTTGTGAACACTGGGAATGGATCACAAATGGGGATTGCTGGGGATTCTGTAACTGTTAAAGCAATGATGAGCAAGCTTGGAGAAAGGAAGCTGAATCCAGCAGTATTCTATTTGCTCTAATTTCCATTATTTTTAAAGCACTTTTCTTTGGAGATGTGAAAATGGAGCCCAAGGACCCATAAAACTCCTAAACCCAGCGAGTGGCTCAGCTCCTCTGTTCCCGTTGGCAGAGGCAGCGTGAGGCCCAGGTCTCCTTGGTGTACCTCTGTTTGTTCCAAGCCTCAGGCACAACGTGGAGGTCTGAGCCGATAGGACTGGAACCCAATGTGGCCTGGGCTGTGGAGGTTGTCCCTCCCATCCCATCAGCTGTGGTGCTTCTCTCTGTCCCCAGGCACGCAGGCAGTGTCGGTGCTCCCTGGCAGCGCCGGGCCGTGGCAGTGACAGTGTGACAATGCCCTGCTGACCCTGGGGCAGCACAAGGGCTGAGAGCAGCCTGTGGTGCCCCGCGGCTCAGCTCGTGGTAGCACTCCAGCACTGTGTGTATGAGATCTGGAGTGCTGCTGGCAGAGCCTCGTAATTCTTGTAGGTGAGAGCTCCAGTTTCCTATTGCTCTCCAGGGCATTGTTTTACACTTTCATTGCTGTTATAGAATTGACTGCACAAATAACAGACAAACAGAACACACGATTTGGTCTTATTTTTGATTGTGTGTTTATATGTGCAAACTCGAGTTGCTGTTGGCTCTGGCTTTAGATCTCCGGGAAAGGTTTCATTGTGATCTCTTTGTGCTGCAAATTTGAGAGACCTGATTTTGCATTTTCTGACCTGGCATTTGTCCGGAGTAAGGAGCAATATCCAGAAGCCAGTTTAGTGGTCTCAAGGCAGTGTAGGTGTAGGTTTAGTGGAACTCCACGTGAGATACTAGTTCATGGATGAGCTTCAGGTAAAAAGAACTTCAAGAGTTTGTTGTCTTCTTCTGGTGCTACAAAGTTGTTTTAGGTGAAAAATGGTGGAATATTAAAGCTGAGAAATCATCAATCTGAAGAGATGGAGAAGATCTGGTAAATTATTCAGTAAGTTTTCTTGATAAAGCAGTGCTTGTTTCTAAAATATTTCTATTTCTGCTCTCCAATCCAGACTAACTTTGATGTCCTCTGCTTCCTAAGGGTTATTGTGTGCAGCCTGCCACAGTCTCTCCAGGAAGAGAAAAGTACTTTTGTGGTCAAGGCACAAGACTGGGGCTCAAGCGATGCAATTTTTGTTTCCTGCCTCTGCATTAGGCTTTGTGACTGGGCCCAGAAGCCTGCTGCTGAACAGGAAGCATGAGGTTCTCTTGCCTCCTTCTCACCTACATTTCAAATTTGCTTAGTCAGGACCTGTCTCTTCCTTTTATATATTTAGTTGAATTTTTTGTTTTTCTGTATTTCACTTTCATTTGGAAATAAAGTATATTAACAAAACATCTTATTTTGCAGAAAAAAGTACTTGAGAGGCATTTTAAAGCAGGAATTATTTTGTTATAGTCAGCCTTCAATAGTGGTAATTCTCTGCTTGCAAAGCAGAGAACTCTAGTTTCCTCTAAGAGAAAATAATTTTCAGTACTTTCTTCATCTTGCCATAGGTTCTGCAGTTTAAAAGTGTAAGATTGATATCATTAGCCTAGAAGAGCTGACCCTCTCACTGTGAATGTGGTTCTGCAGGCTGCAGAGGCTTTTTGTGTGGCAGAAATTCTGTTTTCACTGTGCCGGATTTTCTCCCTGAGATGCTCATTTTTTTTTCCTGCGCACCCATTTTTGATGTTATTTTGTGCTAAGAAACTACTGACTTTTATGATCAGATCATACAGTAAAGCCCAGCTGCAGCTTTATGGGAGCAGAGGTTTAAGGGAAGGTTTGCATAGGAGTCATTGCTTGAAGTAAAACTGGTGGTTGGATGTGAAAAGGCCTTCTTTTCTAGATAAAAACCTGAATTAAGGCATATATGCTAAAGTTGAATTGTTTTAAAATTATATATATGGAGGTCTATCTGTTTAATGCTGAAGGTTAAAATTGCCAGATTAATACTGCTGTGATTTTTTTAGCTTGAACTATATTTGAACATGTACTTTATGCATGTACAGTAGAGTTCTGTACTGTGTGTAGTGCTGAACAAACAATATGTTATACTGATGGTTTCAAAGGAGTTTATACATCTAGTGGCTAGAACTTTATAAAAAAGATCCATTGTTTTAAAAGAAGGAGAACAATTTCTCAAGACACGTCACAAATCAGCTATTTGTTTTATGGGGCTGCATTGCAATGGGTAAGTTGTGCCTCTGAGAAACACATTAATAAACCTTTGGCACAGAAAACCTTGAGAGAAGCAAAGATAAAATTTGTCTGCTTACCTGAAAAGTTTTTGGTTTTTTTTTTCCTGGTTTCCTCTGGTAAGCTCATAAATGAACAGAAATAGTGATACTGTCTCAGAACAGGAGTAGTATTTTGCATCCACCAGTTATGGTACAGATCAATTAATACAAGGTGTGTTGTTTGCAATGTGTTCTTTAAAGTACTAAATAAAGGAGAGCAACTAGGATATTCAGATTCCTCACAAGAAAGAAAACATACTGTGCTTTTAAAACAAAAACTGCCGTTGGTTAAATAGGATCAGTGCTCCTGGGAAATCATTCCCCACTTCTCAATGAAATGAAATTCCATACTTTACCATGAAATGCAGTAGGTGAAAACCTTGCAGGCAAGTACTGATATGGCCAGTCAGATCTCAGCAGATGGTATTCTAATGCTATATCCAAAAAATACAACAGAAATGTTGTGTTGACAGGAACACAGAAATGTACAGAATAAGAACCACAATGAAATACATTCACATTTATAACCTGAGACATAATCTGATAGACTGTGAAAGAGCAAATGCTTTTGAGAGTTATTGAAGGAAAACACTATTAGCTTAAATTTCCACCCCTCTTTGAAGTTAGTACCGTTAGGCCAACGCCGGGGATTCGTATAAATTACATTTTCAAATTTGATATAGAATATTAGCTTTCATGGCGAGATCCGATCCGTTCGTTGCCTTCAGTCTGGATTGTCAACACTTGTGAGTGTGGGCTGGCGCTGACACCGCCTGCTGTCAACAGCCCCACTCCACTGCCTCCTGCAGTTTTCTCCCTTCAGCCTGGGATGTCAGAAACACTTTATTGATTGTGCATTGGGAAACTTAATCCAGTTAAATGGATATGTCCTCACACAGAACAAGCGGTAGCTGAAGGTGAGAGTAGCTAAGCTGCTGCTAGTAGAGAAAGATGGAGGAAAAGTGGAAGCAAAGCCTGCCTCTTCAGATAGGACCAGGTTTCTTTTAACTCTTATGGGAACAGTGGAGAAAAACTACTTAGGAAAATGGTGCCCTGTCCATTTCTTTATGGGTTCAGATAAGATAAAATTCCTTTTAGAAACTATGTTGTGATACACAATTTTGTCATATCAATATTTGGATGAGAGGATGAAATCTAGGGGACTGTAATATACGGGGAATGATGCTAACTGCTGACCCTTTATGGCCCTGTAGGCTGAATTCTTTCAGATAAATCCATTGTCCATCTTGGTGATAGTCTTTGTGGCAAAATCTCCTTTTGTGAAGAACAGCTTCAACAAATTCGCAAGAAATAAAACAATAAAAGTGGACCCATAAGAGATGTTTTTACAAATTCCCTATTATGAACCTCTAGAATGCTTAGAATATTTGAGAGTTCTATGTATAAAACCAGAAGGAAAAGACCAAACCACACTAAGTGAGGTAGTGTAAGTAACTATTAAAATGTATTCAGGTGGTATTTAATCTAGAGCCTTTTTTAGTCCTGTAGTTGGTTCTTGAACTTAGTGGTTCACCAAATGAAGTCTGTTTTGTAAAGAGCTCTCAGGCTTTTTCTGGTGTTCTTAAAAATCACTCTGTCAACACAGTAACCATAGATTTATGTGTAGTTTGTGTCATGAAAACTGAGCCAGAAATTTAATCCTTTTCGTTTGCCTTTGTGAGCAGAATGGGCTCTGCAGCACTGACTGGTGTGCTCTGAGTATGCAGGCTCCCTGAGTCCTGCTTCACACAGTGGGAGCAGGAAATTCTTGGGTTCTTTGAAGGTATTCCCATGAAATCTCTCTACCTGTTCAATACTCAGCATTCTCTGTGCACAAAGCATTGCTAGTCACATAATGTCACTGGTTATTGGTTTTGCCCCATCGCTTTTTCCATGTTCTTCACTCATCCCTTGCTGAGTGAAGCAAGAAAATATAGCAATTAAAAAGGGATCATAATACTGGAATTCTGGGAAATGCATACCTGAATTAATAATTTTTATTTTTGTGGGACAGTGAGTCTTTAGAGACTGTGTGATGTGCAGCATACAAACTCCTTACCCCATCATTTGACCAGATTTAGTCAAATCTGAAGATTTCCCTGAACCTCTGAGCAATGCTTTATCCCAAATTGTAAACTGCAAGCTTCACGTTTCTAAATTGCAGATTTCCCATCTCTCCATCTCTGTTTACGCAGGCTTTGAGGCAGCGTTCATGTGTTGGTTTGTTCTCGGTGGCTGTTGCAGGTAACGGCAAACACGTGCGGTGGCTGCGGGGGAAGGACGGTGAGGTCTGGGTCTGGGTGATGGGAGAAGCCCCGGGTGACAAACCCTACGAGCAGATCTCAGAGGAGCTCATAGCAGAGCGGGCCAGGCAGCAGGCACAGAAGGAGGCAGAAGAACTATGGTGAGGATTTAAGAATCTGAGTTCAGGGTCCGCTTGGCATAATGGGAGACGTGACCTTGTAGAAGGGTGGCAGGTAATGGTGGGTAAAACTGGTAAGTATGTTTCGTGAACGTTTGCTTTCGCTTGTTTTGTCAGTTTTTCAGCATCTTAAAAGTGTGATTTTGTTTTTATTGGATATCGAAAAACCAAAAACCCTCATTCACAAAAAAAGCAGAGCCAACTTTTTTCTTTCCTGGGAATTTAGCTCAACCATTGACCTGCCTGTAAATAAGGAAAAATGAAGCAGTCTGGTTTTGAGATGATTAAATTAAATATGTTTGTTATATTACAGTTCTGAGCCCACAACTGGGGATTTGGTACATAAAATCCTTTTTGAAATTGGTTCTATTTGCATTTTGTTTGTATTAATTCTTATTCCAGAAGTTCAAAAACTCATTATACAAAGTGCCATGCTGGTGTTTCTAGCAGGGCCTTTTCCAGGTTTGGGAGAGATTCAAAAGTATTTTGATGCTGGATATTGTTAGGAATTAGGCCACCTGCCTCATACACTTCCCTTTGTAGTGCAGCACTGAAAAGTGACTGTTTAAATATCAGGTTATTCTATGTTATCCTTTTTCATGTGAGATTCTTCTTGCTACAAGTGCTTGCATATTTAAGCAGGGATTAAAACCTTCAACGTGTGCTCTGAATTCCTTTTACATTGTCAGTACTAATAAACAATCTAGCATAAGAATTTGGGAGACATTTGTACTGGTATTTGAAAGACAATAAATTCCCAGTAATGCTTTGCTAGACTGATAGAAAAAGATAAGGTATGACTTAAAGACATCCAAGAAGTACTTGTCTAACTTAGATGGTGCTATTTTAATTATTAATTTATCAAAAATTGTAAATTATCTTAGTTTCTTCATAGTTTAGGATAGTTTCTTCAAATCTGATTTGTGGTAGGTCTATCGTTAAATACATTTTAATTATTTGCTTGTATTCTTCCATGAAGTCTTACACAAACTATTTATTGCAACCAGTGAGTAAGTATTGATCCTCAGTTTAAGAAAATTAGTGCATTAAATTTTTATTTTCACATCCTTTTCTGAAGGAGACAAAAGGAAGCTGAAATAACAAAGAAATTCCGTGATGCTATGGCCCAAGAAAAAGCCAGAATAGTGGCAGAAAAATGGAAAATAGAAATGGAGGATCGGAAAGCAGCCAAACTGGAGGAAGAAAAAATTCAGGAGGAACTGAAGGTTTGCATAGAGTAATTTAGGTTTTTTTAGTAGTGTTTTCATGTAGATTCACTGTTCTTGTCACCTTCAGTGCATGTTTATTAATAAGCTTTAAAATCCAGAGTTGTAATCTTTCATTCTGGAGTATGCAGATAGCTACATGGTGTTCACCAGAACAGCTGGGTGAGCAATGAGAAAAAATTACAGGTCTCATTCAGAAGTGCCAGAACAATCAAACTGGTTATTCAGCTCACACATTAACAGAATTGTTCAGTCAGCTGTGCTGGGTGAATCATCCTGGGGAAAAAAATGTACAATTGGGAAAGATCTCATTTTAAGTTAGTTTGCTTGAATGTATTATGTGTATTTTGGATGAGTTTGTTCACATAATGAACCTCAAAATTGTGTCACTACTTCCTTCAAGATAATAAGGGATACATCCTTCCCCTACTCAACATATGGGAAAAGTCCAGTTGGCTTTGCTGGGAGAAGTTAATTTGCCTGATTTTTATTGACTTCATAATGAACTTTCTATGAGCTTAGTTACAGTATTTTAATGTTTGCTTGAAATAATATTTTTTTCACATTTTCTAGTCGAAAATAGCAATTTAAAAACTAAATAGGAAAAGTCTCTGTCCACCCTTTTCACCTTACTTGATAAAGATAAAAACTTGTTTAAAAATGAAAAAGTAAAATCTAATGGGTTCAGTGTGCAGAGAAGTTATGACAGTTCTCTGAGCCTGGGATGTGCATGCTGGGACTGCACACGACTGGTGAGGCTGAGCTTCCATGGAGAAAGCCTGGAGAAAATCTGACTCCTAGGATCCAGTAACTTCCATCTACACGCCTCTCCCCTGCTGACAGCTTGCTATGTCTCTTTTTCCTTTCCCATACAGTGATTTAAAGTGTGGAAAGTGGGGATAGACTTTTCCCCTGGTCCCTTTGCGATGGGAGGAATGCTGAAAACTCAGTGTTAAATTTATGCGGTTTGATTGCAAACAGCAAGTTTCTTGTCATTTTGCAGACTGTGGGCCTGGGATTTGAGGTGGTTGTGGAGCACAAAGCCAGGGAGGTTCCTGCAGAGGAGGCTGCACAGAATTGCTGATTTCCCTTTGCACAATTAATTTGAATTCACAGGAGAGAATGAGGCCTTTGAAATTTGATGTCAATGAGTAATGAAAGTATACCTTTGAAGTGCTTTATTAATGTATGAATAATGAGCAGAGAAACTAATTAAACACTCTTTCCTCTGCTCTCTGGAAAGCAAAGCCCCCTTGAACAAAGGCCGATAGCCACAGAGATATAAGTGAACACTGATTTACAGGGCACTTGGAGGGGTAAATGTCCACAAGCTCACTGTTACTGCTCTGCTTCACAGAGCAGAGTGAGCAACTTCGGACACTTCCAGTGGCCAGTATTCATAGCTTTCTATTAAGGAAAACTAGTTGTTCAATTGTTGATACAATTAGAAGGAATGACACCGAATTCTGCTCATTTTCCTGTTAGTGAAAAGGTAATGTCACAGTGATCTGTTTCCAGTGTTTCCCAGCACATGAGCAGGTTTCCTCCATCCAGCTGTGTGCCTGGTAGGAGCAAAAAAAAAACTGCTGGAAGTGGGATGAGAATATGGTTCCATTTCTACTTTGAATTTCAAATACTTAACTTCAGCCAGAATTTCTTTATCTCTCTTCATAAAGTTGCCAACATATTTATTCTATTAAGGATGTAGAAACCCTTTGTTTCCCAATGGTTTCTCTTAAATAGAGCATTTGAAGATAGAATTTGCAAAAATTTAAATAAATGGACCAAAATTTTAAAAACAAGACTCAGCAGAAAGGAAGTCTTTGGCATAAAGAATTATTTTGGAAACAAGATATGATGCAGTGCTTGTTTTTTTAAATGCCCTTTTTTGAGTGTTCTTCCAGCATTTCCTGTATTAATCCAACAACAGAGTCTAATTCCACTTTAAGCATTGGCTCTTCGATTAGGTCTATAATTTAAGATCTGTCAGGAGAAGCTTGGACTGACAAAGGGTTCCACCAGCAAAGATCCAAATGCAGGATTGACTCCTGGTACTTTGATACCACTCCTTTGCTACTCAGAAAAGCAGCTTACCTGTTACTTGCTCTTGAAAGATCAAATTTTGTGCATTGTGCTGTAGGACTACTTCAAAACAGTGAAGGCATTTCAAAGACAGGTGAATCTAGAAAATGAATATGAGGAGTTCTTAACTTTGCTGTCCACTGGCTTATTTAAGCTCATGTGGCTTTCCTTCTCCATCCCATTTTGCTCTTTGTAACAACTCTGGTGCAGTGGAAGGAGTACATGAAATATTTACAAGCTGAATGAGTGGATAGATATCTAAACAGGAAAAGAAAGTTGTGTTTCTGGCATCCATGTCCAACTACAAGAAGGGAATTCAACTAAGGTAGAGGGAAAAAGATGAATTAATGAATCTACTGACATATGACAAGTAATTGATAGAATGAAGGAAAGGGTGTGGAATTTGATGCAGATCAGTAGGCAAGCTTGCCTCAACAGCTTTAAAATATTTAATGCACTGGTAATCATCCTTCTGTGATGATCACCAGACCATGTGTAAAGAGGTCTCCAGACTGAGGTATGGAAAGTTCAGTCTCTGCTAATGCTTCATCCTCTTGAAGCAGCCAGACTTGGGAAATTGAAACTCTCTCCTTTCTGCTGACATGTTTAATTTCTAACCGTATTGTGCCACAAACACTCCTTTTTAAGATGCTTTTATTCCTCTTGACCTATCATGGGATGTTAGGGCTGTCTGCACTAGATAAATGATATCTCACATATCAACGTGAATAATGATCCCTATTTCCTTTTCCAGCACTGTTAGAAAAGTATTGCTTTCCTTGGTGTTTCTTAAGCAGAAATGCCTTTAATTTATGATGCTAGAATACAAACGTTGACTACTCTATTTTTGCAATTTAAGAACAGCTATTCTTTTATGCACCTATTGTGAAGGACAAAGAGCCAATTACTATCATTAATCTTTTTGCTAATTCACAAAGGCTATGAGATCATAGGCATAATTTTCTGTGGTTATCAGTAGCTGTCATTAAGAGTCTGAACAATGTGCAGAGCTAAGGCAAATTAAAGATGTGCGTGTCATCCAGCCAGGAGTTGGTATCCTTCAGCTACGTTTAGAAATAAGATATCTTCTCTCAGTTCACTGTTCATGTGGTCTACATAAAGCAAGACATATTAATAGTGAAGTGCTGTCCTTATGACAACATCAGATACCTGCCAAATTTAATAATATACGCACAGTTGACAGCAGAGCTAGATTGCTTCTTAAAAATTCCCTAGGAGATGAAATGTGTCTCATCAAAGAAGACAGGTTGAGAATCAACCTTCAGAGAACAGAACAATTAGTGCTTCAGTTCAGGAAATATCTAATTAACCTTATGCTCAATAGAAAAAATACACTTTCTATTGAGCTTGGATGAGCTTTCAACATGTCTGAATGCTTTACTGTGCCCCCAGGTGATGTGGACCTGATTCTTCAGAAAATTGCTGCCAGATGTAGAGTTTAGGAATACAGTGAAATGTCACCATCGCCTCTTGAAGTACTGTGGGCTTCTTGTGATAGAGCAGTGAGCATTCTGTCTTGATCTGAAAAAAACTCTCATCTCCAAGTAAACGTCAAGCACTTGAGTGGGACTGTTATCTCTAAGTGCAAATAAGCTGTAAGTTCAGCTCTGTGCTTTGCTGTGCCAAGAAAACATTGAACTCTTTCCCAAAGACAGCATATTTAGAATCTAGGAATATGACAGCAGCTTCTTGCTGGGGTTTGGCACCCAGTTCATTCTGAAAGTGCCTTAGTTGGGTTATATCAATGGCAATTACAATAATTCAGTAATACTTCATTTTTTTTTTTCTTTTTGTGTGACCACAGTTCAGTAATTGTTTTTTTCCTATGCAGTTGTCTCTTGAACAATGTTGGAAATGAGGCAGCTTTTAGTTTTGGTTGGGAACTGGGTCTTTAGGTTTTCTCTATCCTACTTATGAGTAACTGTGATATTAATTTTAAAGAAAAATCTCTTCCTCAGTGACATTGGTAATGATTGTGCTGCAGAAGCCACTGTCTTCATTCTGGATTGCTGGTAAAAACTAGTGAAGGTCAGGTATTGTCCGTGGGTAAATGGGAAAATCTGAGCTACTAATAAGGGTAGTTTACATGTGAGGAGTTCAAGCTGTGAAGAGTCTCTAAGATCCAGAGACAAACTTTAAGTAGATGGTCACTGGATCTATGGCAAATTACTCGAGCAGAGCCTGTTCCAGCATGTGCAGTAAATGTCAGATCTCTCCCAACCAGGAATGGTCCTTAGCTTTGTTTTCCAGCTCATGGAAAACAGAGTCTTTGTGAATTGGAGTAAGTTGTTACCTCCTTGTATGAGATGTGTGAATAGCATGTCCTGGGACACATCCATGGCTGGAACAGTAGCTTCTGCATAAAGCATGAGTGCATTTCGTACATTTGTCTCTGTGCAAATACATGCACAGTGAAGTGATGCAAAGCCTGTGTTCCTTTTGAGCCACGGGTAGTAGAGAAGAAAATAATGCCTCTGCAAACACTTGCTTTTCTGATGCAAGTGAGAGAATTTCCTCAGAAAAAGGCTGGGAAGGAGTTGGACATATTTCTGCCGTTTCTCAGAGCTCTGTTGGCACCTGTCAGGTGTGTTTGCAGAGAAGTCTGGTCTCTGAACTCTCTGGCTGTGTCAGCCTTGCTGAGAGCAGCCTGTCCCGCAGCCGGGGACCCTGGGGGTTATCAGATTCCCTTCCTCGGAGCAGGGAGTCCCGGAGGGCTCTCAGCTGTGTTTTAGGTGGCCTGAGTGTCTTCCCTGGCGCAGGTGGCTGCTGAGTGGGCTCAGGAGGCTCACTGCAGCTGTAGTGCAGCCGGCTGCCTGCAGCTTTCAGGGCTGCCAAAGACACTTCCTGCCAGCCTGGAGCACTGAGACAATCCCAGGCACTATCTGCTTCAGAGAGGGCTGTTGTAAAAACACACCTTGTGTGTTTTGCCCTGAGCAGGAGGGTGGTCGTTCAGCTGCCCTGCATCCCGTAAGACTCCCCAGAAAGACCCCAAGAGCTGTGGCAGCCAAAAGCCCAGTTTTCCTCTGTAAAATCCCCACTGCTCTATTTTGCCTTTTCCGCAGTGTATTTTTAAAATCTTTCTGCAGCAAAAACTAAATGATGACCTAATCTCCTTTTGTCTGCCTTGGACTGAAATATTAGAACTTAACCATGGCTAATATTAAATATTATTTAAAGCTGCCCATAGTAAGGCTGTCAAACATGGTGAGACACACAGACAGAAACAAGTTTCTGGTAAATTCTCGACTGCCAGAGGATAGATAAGATCATTTCACATGTTCAGATTCTCCAGTGGAGTTAAGACTGGAGAGGATTATTGCTTCCCGTTGAATTGCCAGTGTGATTTGTTTCAGCAGCTTGGTATTTCTCAACAATTTGCAACTCTCTACTGAATTGTCACCTTCCTAATTATTCTGGAAGAGCTGAAAGGGACAGGCACAATGTACAATCTCTCTCAGCTGTCAGGTAGAAGATGGTGTTTGTAGGTATTACAGCTTTTCATTCCTGGCTCTGATGTGCAGAATTGGGTTCATGGGGAGAAGCAGATAAGCTGCTTGCTGGATTCTTTCAGTGGGGTAAATGTGAAAAGTTCAATTGTTGCTCATTTTAAACACAAACACACTGTTTAGTCATACTTGACAAAAGGACGGGAGTTCTTTCCTGTGCCATACTAGCAAGGATTGTTTCTTCTCACACACACCTCTAAGGAGTTGGGCAATATACCTGCACATCCATGCACTAGTTTAATAAATAGAAGTTAAATCTCTTCTTTCTTTAAAAAGGAAAATCATGTGAAAAAGTTTTGGTGAATTCAGAATCAAGTGCCAGCATTAAGTTTTTGTTGTCGTCTCTTCTTTGACTTAAATCTCCTTCTCAGTTAAAAATGTAGGATTTTCTTAGTTGGCATTGTTGCCTTCCATTAGGAACTCAAACTCTACCTGAATTCTAGTCTTTGGTGTGTGTGGGCTTTTTGTTTGTTTTTCTTAGACCCTTTCATCTTTTTACTAGAAATGTTTCAACAACAGCTAGATTAAAAAAACAAGCCCAAACTTACAACAAAACTCTTGCGTGATTCAGGGAAACTGCTGTGAGATTGATTCCCCCCCCCGCCTCCTCTATTTTAAGTTTGCCTTGTGGTTTAAGATGTTGAGTAGAAAATATTCTGATAACCCAGGACTGCTTCTGTGTCTGTCCATCTTCCTGAAGGATAGAGTAGATATATTGAATTTTTAGGTAGAGAAGCTAAGTGAATAAATATTCTCCTCATAAGAATAAAGAACAGCTGATCTAATTTTTTTTTCAAGAAGATAATAGAGCCATTTACTAGCAGCTAAAATATGCAATCCCTAATTATACAGAGATATTAACAAAGATAATTTTTTTCCTGAGGAAGCTGCTTGGCTTTGAAATTAGTGTTGTCTAAAAGCATTGACTTTTCACAAATAATGAACTGTCCACCCAGCTCATGTTTTTGGAAGTCAGGAAATAACAATGGAAGGATCATGTTAGAAATAATCCAAGATGCTAGCTTTAGAATTGACTGAAGAACAATACTAGGCTTTTCTTTCCCAGAAATAATAAGAGCAGCCTATGGTTCTATTGTTCATAGAATCATATAATGTGAAGGGTTGGACCTTTAACCTTCTCCCTAGAAATTTCATAGGATGAACATTTTGCTACAATCTACTTTGGGCTTCCCTTACAGTTTAGATGAGGTAACTAGGATAGTAATTCAGGGTGATTTTACTCAGGGATTTATAACAAAATTTTTACCTGTAAGTTTGTTACCCATAAGGGTATAGTGTTGGTTCCATTATAAAATTAAATAAAAACTATTCTTATTCGTAATTCAAGTTTTTTCAGTAATATGAATAACACTTAATAAAGTTCAGTTTGGGGGGTTTTTGTGGGCTTCAGTCAAACGATATGATTTAAACCTTCACTACCTAAGGGATTTGGGAAAATTCGTTAGAAAACAGATGCAGATTCCTAGTTCTACATTTATTGAGCTCCTGCGTTATTGGTAATATGAGGGAGGCCAAGTGCAGAAGCAATCTTTATCAGGTTTTCATCTCTCTTAAGACTTTCTTGGAAGGGAGCTTTTTTGATATGTTACTCTTAGCTACATTTTACAAAGTGACTGTTGTGTGCTGAAGAATCTGCCTTTTCCTTCAGAATGTAACGATCTTAAATTTTGGAAAATGCTATTCCCTGCGTTGGTTCTGATGACACATTGGGACAGTTGCTAAACGAAGAACAGCAGTAAATCAGTTCCTGAATCCTAAGGTTCTGTGCATGATGTGTGCAGTGCTTGCAGGCAGCAGTACCTTCAATGGGGTACACGTGGACTTAAACTCAGCGTTGCTCTGGGCTGGAGGATAGCACAGCCTTTGGTGCCACGTGATGAAATGTTTTCTGTATAGTTTTCAGATCTTAGCTGCTTATGTGTTCCTCATTCCTGTGATACCTGTGGCCTCAAAATGTACCCTCCTCAGAAATTCCTAAAAGGTAGGAAATGTCAATGATGCCCGTTGTGATAGGTGAGAAGCCCAAAGTTAGAAGAGACAGTGATTTGCCCAAGGTAATGTAGCTTTGCTGTGATAGGAAGCAACTGAAGCAGTGTCTCAACTTTTGGCACATTCTTCCTCTTTAGTCACTTCTGGCTTACTTCATTTTCTCTAGAAAAGAGAAGAAGAGGAAAGACAGAAGGGTGAGGAACTAATCAGGCAGCAGGAAGAAATCCGGGCAAAGGAGCTGTATCTGAGCCTCAAGCAAGCTCAGCAGCACAGTCAGCACAGCGACGATGACCAGGAGTGGGAAGAACAGTGTGAGTAAAATTACCTTCACAGCTTTAATGTATTTCTGAAAGCAGATAAAAGGACACTTGCACAATGGAGAAGGTGTGGCCAAAACAAAATCTCTTCTACCTAGAGCAATACAAAGTGCTGTATTATTTTGGTGGAAATTGCCAGTTTAAAATTACAAACAGAAGTTTAGTATTTCTTTCTGAATCCATGTCCATGCCTTATAGAAAATTTTTTGTGTACACTGACTGAGATCATTAAATTCTGTCTAATGTATTTAATTAACAGTTTTGGCTTAGTAATAATAACTCAGGGCACAGTTATTTTGACAGCTTGTCCTCAGCTATCTCTGAAGAGGTAAAATCTGTCTTCATCAGTATTTTAATTGCTTCCATATGGTAGTGGGGTGAAGCTATGATATCAATGCTAAAACTCACTTCAGTCCAAAAGATTACAGTAAAGCATGCTTAGATTGTTGTTCTAAAAAAACCACCTGATGATGATGATCTCACTCTATGGAAGTGCTGTTCCTTTTTAGATAGCATGAAATTCTTTATAAATATCATGATTGTCATGAATTTCAATTTTTTTGGTGATTTTTAAAAGCCTATAAGGAACAGAACAACTATATTATTATATCAATGTACACATATATACTGTAGATAAGTAAAGGTCCACATTATGAATAAATTTCAAAATATACAATGAGTTTATTTTATGGTTTTAGTCATCACTTCATTAATTCCCGAGGACTAATTGCTGAAGTGCTATTACCTGGAATTGATCTGATAATGAATCATTCTGTACAAGATAAATTAAATCTATATGATACACTGGTGCCATTTTCCAGCTCATAACAGGGTATGTTAATTTTGATCAATAAAACCTCTGTATATTACGTTGTCAATAAAGAGAAGGTAATTATTTCCTGTGGAATTATCTAAATCCAGGTGTACACGTTTCGATGGAAAGAAAAACTGACTTTCTGTTTTTTGGGTATATGAGAGCAGAATGAGTTGGGGAAAAAGTAACCTTTTAGTTCTGCAGAAAATCAGCATCAGCTGGAAAACCAGCACAGAGGATGGTATGTGCTTTAGGATTTCTTTGATGGTATGTAAGCAAAGAAAATACATTTCAATCATGTTGTTAAAAGAAAAAAATGAATCCAGGTTACCTTTACACTGAAATTGGCAATAAAACAAAGTACTACAAACACTACTAAAACCAGGTATCATTTTCTTATTATTGCATTAATGAGGTAACTGATGTTTTGAATTGTTGCTTCTGTTTTCTTGAGGAAAACATGCTGTTTGTACAGGGATAGACATCAAAAATGCAATAGAATAATTATGGGAGAAGGGAGGGAGAAGAAGGAATAAGCTATGAAAGGTTCAGACCGTGAGTTCTGTAATGGCATTTCTGGTCTGTCAGAACAGTTGTGACTGCATCACACGCAGGTGGGGACAGTCTGTCACCAGTACTTTTTTCTTGTGAAAGCTTTGGGGTTTCCTGTATGCTCTGAAGGAACTCCATCACCTCCAGCCTGTGTGCCTCAGCACCTGCAGGCCTGTCTCCTTGCCCAAAGGGTGACCAAGAGTGGCTCAGGTGACTGGAGCCTGGTCCCAGCAGTAGCGCTGCCGAGGCAGAGCAAAAGCTCAGCACCTTCTCCCTCGCTGCTGGGTTTGCAGCCTGCCATAAATTCTGTGCTGCCAGAGTTATGCTGTGAGCAGTAATTGATTTAGCACTAAACTAACTGCAGACTAATGACTAGAGTATCATATCCTTGTTTATCCTCTTATGCTTATCTCAGTGTCTCAATTTATCCCCGTTGCTTTGAGGGCTTAGAACCGTGCTCCATTAGCAAATAGGTGTGACAACTGAAGATAGGAAGATGCAGTGTTTAGTGCCTTATCTGAGACCAGTTGCTGGCTGGTTTAGACTATGCTATCAAACTTTGCACTGAGTTTCCTCAGGCATATTTACATCTTCCATTTCCTTTACTGCAGAAGCCAAAACATGCAGCAGATAGTCAGTAACAAATATTTGGAAGTGGGAACATCTGAAATTGCTGTGGAATTAATTAGTACCTCAGGTTCACCAGATTTTTCATTTTTTATTTCAGTTCCAGATATTTTTTTTCTTTTTATGGTAATCCTTCCATTTTGTCTCCAAGTATTCCTGTGAGGCACTGAGAGGAAATTTAGTGAAGTTAGGCAAAGCTATCCACTAGTCAGCTTTTCTAAGTAATAAATAAATGCATGAATGCATAAGAGAATTACAACCAGATGTAATATTTACATTTTTTGCCTCTACAAACCTGCAGTGGAGACCATATTGCCCATTAGGAACAAGGCCAGGCTCCTTTGGGTGCTGCCTCCTTGAGTGAGCCCTGTACCACAGAGCTGGGGGTCAGTGCTGCAGGGGAACTGCAGTGCCTGAGCAGCTATTGGGGAGAGAAATGTAGCCATGATATTGATGACACTACTAATTTGTTTAGTAGATGGAATTGAGAATGTGATGGGGATTCATCTCTCCTCACCACATTATCCCTCAGCTGTTTATTGCCAAGGCAATAAGCAAAGTGGTGCTAATATTAGTTTCTGTTGTTGGGTTCAGTTTGCTTCTGCTGTTTGCCAAAGAACAATAATGGCCCATAGAACTGCTGCATTAATTGAAACACATGATTTTAGGCCTTCTTAGTATACTAAATAACAAATGTAGAATAACTTGGGAAATTTTATCAAAGGGAAAAATGATGTTGTAAGAGCAATTCCACACTTTGATTTCATATAAAAGATATATATTGGGGTATTTTAGAGGGCAGTTGTAAGTTCATAAGTCAAGCAGGAGTATTGGTTGGCAAGTGAAAAGATGAGTAGTGGAAGACAGTCTACTGTTCAAAATTCTTATTTTTGAAACTGAGTAGCAAAACTAAACTTGGATAGCAGAGGATACATATTCTCATTAGTTTTGGATCTTTCTGTGTGCTGTCCCATATTTTAGGTTTCTAGTCTAAGTGTGACCTCTCTCTGTGAAAGCAAAAAAAGAATCTGTGAAACATGATAGGAAAAGCTGTAGCATGAATATTCACGATTGAATATTGTAAAAAGGATTCTGTTAATACACTTACAAACCCCTGCAAACTGCACCAGGAAGGGAAGTGCTCAGATACCATCTGACCAGCTTTGTTAATCTCCAGAAAAAAATTATTCCAGTAAAAATGTAGACAGAAATGGGTGAGTTGATCTATTCTTTTTCCTTTCCCTGAGCACTTACTTTTGGTCTCTCCTAGAAGAATGATACCAGGCTGACTCATTATAGCCTCTTTTATATTGTTATATTTTTATGTTCTTCTACAAATGTGTCTATGAATTTATTTTTGTCTGACTTTTAAAGGAATTCAAGTGAGTTTACTGGCAGGAGCATTGATAAAATGCTGAATTTCAAAGTGAGTGGTCCCCAGTTCAGCTATGCATTAACGAAGCAAGTGTTCAGCCTCACATCTGCACCCTCTGAACTCCAGCAGGTCTCACAGTGCATTGTTGAATAGGAATGGGATTAGTCATGTGCTTCCAGATAAGGTTCCTGAACCGAAGCCTTATTGCAGAGTATTTGTGGGGAGTTATATTTTCCAATTAGGAAAGGGATAAAACACGATGTGATTTGTATGTACACTCAGAAAATCTGAAGGTTGAATTTTATCTATTAGGTAGTCATTTTGAATAGCTCATAAACAAGCTTCCAGGAATTTTTAACCCGGGGAAAGCTAAAACAAAATAATTTTAAAATTATGATGCATGTTCATAGCATATGTTTGGGTTTTTTTCAACTTTCACATATCTGTAAATCAAAGCTCTTCAAAAGCACAAAATAGCTTATAGAAAATGGAGAGTTTCTAGTCTTTGACAAATGATTTGATCAAGTTCAGCTGCAGCACAGTATGAATTAATCCTCATCTATATCAAAAGATTTGATATTAGAACTTTGCCAGGACTGCTAATAGGGATTTCCCAATCCTAAGAAAATATAGAAGACAAAAGGCATTAGGTTAGCACAGAGAGAGAATAGATTCTCATAAGCCGTTCAGGGAAGAGAAGGCGAACCCAAGCCGACCCCTCTAGGATGCAAAGGGCCCCTGCAAATGCAGCTTTGTGGTTTGCTCTTTGCTGTTAAGAGGATGCTCACACTGCAGATCACACAGACATGTCTGAGCTGGCTTTAAGCTATTCATTTCTAGCAGTGACAACTGGATAATGATGGCAGCACGGACCTGGCTTGGATGTGTTCGCCAGTTTTCCAGGAGGGTTTGGGCACCCATTTTTGGCCTGCTGTGCTGAGGCTGCAATCACAGTGGTACACACCTCTCTGAGCAGCTCAGGCATTTCTGCACAAGCTCCAGTTCCGTGAGGGCAGAAATTTTCTTCATTTTATGAGCACTGGAGGATGTACCTGTTGTTGGTATCACCAACACCAGAACAGAAAACAGATCTTGGAGCTGGTCTTACAAGACCTGGCTGAACTGTAGATCTCCTGTGACCTTGACAAATTCCTCATTTCCCCATCTTGTCAATCCTTACATATTCCAAAAAATAAAAGAAAGATGTAAGAGTATGTAAATGACTATTTGTAGTAATTCTTTACGCTAGATATATGGATCTGTTATGGTGATTCAGAGCCTTTAGGGTTTTTTTCCAGATATCTAATCTCCCTACTGAGAATATTGACTGACTACACTACTAGTGCTTTTCACAAGGGTCATGCCAGAGGAAATTTACTGTAAAAGGACAGCCAGCTAAGAAAAATGATCTGTTTCTACTTAAATCAGTACTAGAAGTCCTGACTACTTTTGCTTTCATGTTACCGGAAAGGTTACGATGTGTCTCGAAATACAAGTAATTTAGAATTTTGGCTTCTTCTACCTTAAAATATTTGTGCTAGACTTGATCCAGACATAAAGTTCTTCTTCCTAGTGAGATGGTTCAAAGTCACAGAGAGAAAAATGAATAGTCATGAAATTCTATTGTAAGAAAAACCTGCTACAAGATTACATCCAGATTTACTTTCAGACTTTCAGTGACTTTTTCAAGATAGATAAATTTGTGGGAAGTGTCAGTATGAGAGGATCGTTCATGTGGTATATATCATCTTGTCTGGGGTGTAGTGAAAAACCTTTCTGTAGATTCCTGACTGTGATGGCTTTATCTCCAATACTATTTCCAGTCACCAAACATGGTTATTGATGCCACTGATTATTTGCCCAAAAAGCCCCTTGACCAATCAGAAACTAAAAGAAAATTAGGATAACCTAGGAACACAGGTCCACAGTTGAAGCTGTACTAGACAACTCCTAAAGGTAGAGGAAAGAGAGGAATGTGTTTGGGAATAACTATAAGGAAGGGGGTAGGGAGAAAATCAGGACTCCAGTAATGAGAAAAAATGGATTAAGAGATCCTATGCATCTCTATGGTCAATGATCCAATCTAGATACCTCCACTGGGAAATTTCAATAAAAATTCATCATAATGTGACAGAGATGATTCTGTGTATAAAGTCTCAATATGTATATGCAGCCTCCCCTATTCTTATGTGCACATGGACACATAAACACACGTATGGGTACGTCCATAGATGTAAACACACGTACATACGTGTGTGTGTATGCCTAGGGAAGGCAGCATGCCATGCTCACTTTCAAAAGGTTCTCTGAATATTGATATTTAGCAGTTGCAAACTATGCTAACCTTGCCTCACGCTTTTGTGATAAGCAGTACTAAAGTTTGATAGTTTGGGAAAATGTAGTCTGGGTCACTGACTTCTGATGGTATAGGTTTGTTGGCTAGCAAAAGTACAATAGGAATGTCTGTTGAAAGGACATTGAGGAAAGTGGGGCATGAAGATACCTTGCCTTTCTCATTGCCAGGCAGCCTGTACATCAGTAGAAAAGAGCCCCAGAAAGCTCCAGGCAGTCTGCCCTCAATCTGAATATTGTGATTGTGACAAACAGTTGTGTGTTTCTAGATGTCTTGCAAAGTTGCATTGCACTCATCTTGCTCGCAGTCTCACCTTATGCTGCAAGCATAAAGTTCATGTTTAAAGAGACCATTACTGAGTGGCTTTATATGGGATAAATCACAGAAATGCTCGAGCCATTGAAGCAGTATATGTAAATGACATTGTCTACCCTCAGAAATAATGATCTATAAGATAAATAGTGAAGTCTGTTACTTGTGTTTCCTGTGCTGTGCATTTGTTTGTTACTGTGTTTAGCCAAAACTGCAGGATATGTAGGTAAGTGAAACTGAAATCCTGCCAGTTGTATACATATGAAGCATCTATCACTCATTTATTATGCTATCTTGATGAGCTTTCAGTCCTGCATATCTTTCTGCTTAGGATAACATGAGAGAACTCAAAGCTTAGAGGTCTTTTCTCTTTCCCTCATTTGCCCACAAGGTTTTATTTCATTTCATTTGGCTTTGAGTGCTTTTATTTCTTGATTCCATTAAACCTTCTTAGAATTTGGAAGTTAAATCCAGTTATACTTCTGCTTGCTTTAAATCAGGAGTGTAAACCAGAGGGATGCAAGCAGCCGGATGAAGTGCAGCTGTCTGGTATTATATCATGCATTCCCAGTCACAGGGGAGTAGGAAATGGTGTGTGCACTTTAGGAACTGGGTCTGATCTAAGCCGGGATAGTCATGGCAGGATTGATAATTGCTGCTGGAGGCCATAGCCAGCTTCTTTAATATTTGCTTCACTGCATGTTAAAGGTTTGTTTTGCACTGGAATAATTTGCCTGCCTGCAGTTATTTGTGACTCAAAAACATCATCCAAATGGGGCTTGAGGCACCAGAAAAGAGCCGATAGATGACGAATATTTGCAGTAGAATTCTCAGTGCATTTAAGTTATACCGTGTCAAAGACAGGATTGTTGAACATTAATTTTAAAATGAAGAAGCTTTAGTGAAAGATGCCTGAGCCACAGTGGCCAGAGCAGCAGTCTCATTTCAGGTTACAGAAATGGGTAACTCCCTGGTAAGTGCCATTGTTAGGTGTGCATTAAATCTTCCAGTACAAATTCTGGTTCTCCATATACCATTTCAGAGACTCAAGTGTGAGACAACCCCATCCATAACCCATAACCTCAGCATGCCCTTTCCAATGGCTATTAATTTATCCATTGTTACTGAGACCAGTTTTAGACTGTGAATTTCAAGTTGGAGATGTTTGTGGCCATAAGTACCATGACGAAGATAGCATATGCCTTTCAGAAAGAAAAAATCACTGACAAAGTGCAACCTACATGTTAGTTTTTATAATGGCAAATTTTGGGAGTTGACCCTTCAGTTCTAGTTATGTTCATAATGGCAAAGAACTCAGTCAGACACAGACTTAATTTTAAGCAGTAATTAACATCCTTTCTTGAAACATAGAACTTGGTGCACTTCCAGGGGAAAAGATGTCCCCAAGCAGAATTTCTCTTATTACAGCCAAAAGAAGAGTCAGATTTAATCACAATATGTAGAGGCTCAGTTATTGCCAGTAGTGGTCAGATCATTGATAATCTGAGGCTTCTTCTAGAGGTGGGCCTGTGTTTGAAGCATCAGGGAAGTCATCCAGTTATCTGCCTTCGGTAATGTGTTGCAATTTATACATCCTTAAAATCAGATCATATGGGAATAAAGGCACTAAGCTGCTCTGTAAGCAGGGGGGCAAATGGCTGTTTGTACTTTTAAATCTCTCCTCCCATTCGTTCCACCCAGTGCGCCGCTCCAAGGCCGCCGACGAGGAGAGGAGCCACAAGGCGCGCAGGGCGCGGGACGAATACCGACGGCAGTCCCTGCGTGCCATCCAGAAGGGCAGGGTGGCTGGCCTGAGTCATTTGTTCCAGGGGACAAACCTCAGCAACGATCAGGAGATCAAACTGAACAACAACAGTGCGAGTCCTTTGCTCTCTCTGTCTGCAGCGTCCAGGTTGGTTTGTGCTGGGATGGTTTTGAAACAATTTTCTGTTGAATTGCTCTCTCTCCAATCCCCACCATTTCAACAAGCTGTTCTTCAGGTTTTGGGAGTCTTCAGTCTCACTGTTTCCTGATGATCAGAAATAGAACGTTGAAAGGAAAAGGAAAACAGATTTAATGTAAACTAAATGACATTTATTTTTTCAGGCAGATTTCTTAGAATTCACACAGAGATGAGTCCTTGAAAAGACAGTATGAAATCAGTATGTGAGGCTGTGATATAGAGAAGTCAAATGGACAAATTCTTACGCAAGTCTTAAGCCTCAAGCCTAAAACTGCCTGCTGCTTAACAGCTTTTTTTTTTTTTTTTCAGAGAGCAGTCGTAAGTTACAGAGGCTTTTTGGTTTTTGCCACTTTTTTTTCAGGCAAAACCAAATGTCTTTTGTATTTATTAATCTTTCATTTGACTATTTAAGGAGTACAATGAATTGCAGGAGAGGAGAAGAATCCAAACTGGAGGATGATTCCTATTAGCTAAAACACATAGAAAGTAGTAGAAAGAGTAAGGCAGGCTGTCAAGTAGACAATGCAAAGGAAACATAAAAGTTTAAAGAAAACATTCCCTCTATTGTACTTAGTGGTTTGTGTTTGGAGACACAGTGTATTGTAGCTGATACTGATTTAGAGTTTTTTGCCAGTGAAAAGGAATATACTCAAGAAAAAAAAAAACTTGTGAATATTTACATTGGAATAAAAATGAGGTGGAAAAGGAAAGCTGACTGAAATGTTCATTGTGGTAAATTGTTTTTCAATTTAAGTTCTGTAAGAAAATGCTTAAGGTGCCATTGCAAATATAAAAATCACACCACTGTGGTTTCCATAAAAACACAAAGTAATTTTAACAGATTTTACAAAGTTAAAGTTGTTCAGTGAGTCGTACTAAACAGGAATTACACTGACCCTTTTGCAGCTGTATGTTCTGTAAATATGTAAAAAAGATTGATATTGTCCCTTGTTTCCGTACGCTGCTGACGCTCTGTCTTTCCACGCAGTAACACCTGGGAGCGTCCCTCTCGGCCCTTCTCCCGAGACGTCATCGTTCGCTGGTTCAAGGAGGAGCAGATCCCTCGGCGCGCTGGGTTCGAGAGGAACACCAACAGGATTGCGCAGTGGTTCCACGGTAATTCCCTGGTCCCTCATGCCGTGTGTAACAGGGCTGTGAGCATCTGCTCGGGAAGCGAATCTCGCCAGCTTTCACCCCAAATTGCAAAGTCTACTGACATGGTGAAACCGAGTGCCTGTTAAAACAAGACTTTTGCATCTTTCCTACTATTAGCATATGATTTTCCTGTTTTCTTTTTACTAATCGAGTAGATTAATTTGGGGCTCATATCACCAAAGCTTTATTCAGGAGTATTTTGGCCACGATATGCTTGCTGCAAAAAAGCAAGCCAAGCAAGAGTACTGAGACTGAGATAGGTGAGAAGTCCTCCAAAATTAACTGGCAAATAGTGCAGTGATATGGCATGTGAATGACTGACGTTCAAGTTTTTGATTTACCTGATTTGCAAGAATGACTTGAACTCACATCTTTTTAATCCTTGTTATACTTTATAAACTGGGCTAGCATTTTTTATTTACTGCTTTCTTTTGCAAACAAAGCTCATTAATTTTTTTCTCCTCAAAAATAATTGAGAATGTATAATTTTGGGCAGTTTTCCTGAAATGGGAAATGTGCAGATCCAAAATTTGCTGTCTTATCTGCTGGAGTTGCTAGCATCTCTGAGAGTTTTGCTTTGTATAGTATTTGCTATGCAGCTGAATCTATGATATCAAACTCACAGCTAAGATATCTTATTTTCATAGGTATTAGCAATGATCTTTATATTCGATATTCTCAGACATAAAAAAAAAAGAGTTTTGGCTTAATAGCTGACATAATTGAGGCACTAGCAAGACTTTAAAGTTCAATTTGAATTTTTTTTCCATTGCTGCTTTTGATGAGTCTATTGCTTTGTTCAAAGCACTAAGCTGACCCTCATCTGATTCATGATTCTCTAAGCCTAAGAGGAAGATGTGTGGGCGTTCTGAAGTGAACCAAGCAAGGAAGATTTCTGAATAACTTAGTGTTTCATATATTTCAGATTTCTGTTTATGATACACAAATCCTTATGTGTTAAAAGACATCAACAAGCTGCAATTTTCATTGGCTTAATTAGTCAAAGACACTGAAGTCAGTCATGTATAGCTTGTAAATGCTAAATACTTTCATTTCTTATGAACAATCATGCAGATAGTGTTGTTTGTTTTCTTGGAGAAGACATTTGCTGTGGTTGCTTTCTGAGACACAAACTGATTAAAATTTCATTTGTGGACAGTTGCCAAAAGTGCTTCCAGCCAGGATCTTTCTGTATGATCTGATGATAAATGTTTTCCCTGGGTATGGGAAGTTCACATCCATATATATTGCTGTGAGTAGTTATGAACATAATTTATGCTTAAAGTTAAGGAAGTATCTGGGCTTGAGCCAATGCCTGTGCAGTCTTTCTACTAATTTTGGTGGCTTTTGGATTAGTCTGTTAATCACTGCAAGAATTGAGACATTTATCAGCATTCTTTAGTTTCTCAGGTCCTGCTCTTCATATCTTGAGAAACTGAATGCAATGACATGTAAAAGTTAGCAAAGTACATAATTTTTCCTTCTCTCACTCAAAGAGCCTGACAAAGATAATCAAGATACACTCCCAGCCTAAAGCTCAGTGGTTTTCTTTGCACAGACCCCTGAGAGTGCTGCTTTGGAACCTATTTGCTGCATGAGTAGTTTTGGCGTCTGCAACTCTGATCAGATTAATTGTTACAATTGTAAATTGTGAACAGCTCTGCTGCCTTGTGACTCTTGTGCAGTGGTGGTATCTAAAGAGGTTATTACAGGTGCAGTAATCAGTGTTTGGTAGTGTACAGACACATAGTGTCTGTGTTACATTTTGTAATGTGCACCAGCTGAGGAAAACCAAACAGAATCACAGAATATGCTAGATTGGAAGGGACCCACAAGGATTATTGAGTCCAACTCGTGGCCCTCCTGTTATTTTGTATTGTATTCAGGGAACCAGGACATTATATATGATTTTTTTATTATTTCTGTGTATGAACAAAAATACAGCAGAATATATTTGACTTGTATAAGAAATTGGCAGTACAAATTAAAGCCATTCTGCAAAGGCCAGAATTACAGCTGACAACTCGAGCCACTGGGCCTACCTCAAGCATCTCTCAAAACAGGTATAATCAGGTCCTTCACATCCTTCAGCAACTTCTGTATTTTTTTATATCTTAGTTTTGGACCATAAAATGAGAGTTTAATATTCTGCCTCATGTTAAGGACTTTTTGAATGCAACGCGCTAAGAGAGTTATTGCAGCAGTACCAAAAAAGTAGATACCAGTTTATTGCAGAATTACGTGGTTTTTTCCAGGGTCAGTAGAGCTTGGCTTGCCTGCTTTGATTGTCAGGTTTCAGCCTTTTAGCTGAAGTTAAGCATTAGCTGATTCACTGTCTTCAAATTGTACTCTGGACATATATTTTAGGTATAGAGAGATGAAGCTTTGAGACAGATGTGTGTAGCTAAAGTAGAAAAGTACAAATAATAATGCAAATGTCATTATCCTCATATAGTTGGCTTATTTTCCACTTTAAGTCATCAAACCAATCTGGATTCAGTTTTAAAATACACATTGTCTGGGGCATTTTCGTTCTACATGAAACAGGGTAACATATGGCATGCTTAATGTACCTGAAGCTTTCCTTTTGTCTTTATTTGAAGAATCACTACAAAACGTTTCATTTGAAGCACAGTAGTAAAATGTGTAGTAACAAAAATCTTTCAAATCAGAACATTTCTTTCTTTATTTGCAAAAGGCTACTTCTTAAATGAACGTCAGCTTTGACTTCATCCATCTCTATTTGTCTCTTGAAATTGTCATCAGTTATCTAAATTCCAGCAGATGTTAGCTCATTTTAAATAGGCTCTACTGTTTTCTTCATTAAAAAAATTAACATGTTAAAGATACAGACTGTAATGTACAGCTGAATTTTGGATGGAAATTAAATTTTTTTTTGCTCTGTTTGAATAATAGATTCCTGCCAAAACCCAGTTCATTTGCCCTTCCAATCTAGAATGATTGTTTTAAGGTTGCAGAGAAAAAAAAAATTACATTTCTCTTTTCAAATGTTTTTTGTAAATTAAAACCAACTTTAATCCTGTCATAAATCATAAAATTATTATATGATCTTTACTTCATTTGAGTTATGAAGCAATGAACCCTTTTTTAAAGTATCTTATGCCCACTTTTTGGCCACAGTGCAATTTTGCTCAATTCTCAAACTGCTAAAACAAAGAAGAATCATAGCGAGTGATTCAGGTGTCACCAGGACTATCCTGGGATTTAACATAATCAGTTAAATTAAATTAATTTCACATAATCTATTTCGCTTGTATTGTCTAATAGTTGCCTTAGATTTGAGTGAAAATAAATATTATTCAATTTTTTTGACTATGAAAACTAAGAAATTGGTCTCAGTTTAATTAAAGGTAAATTTTGTCCAGCATGATAATCAGAAAGTTAATAATTATATTCTGATTTCCTACCTGCTAACTGATCAGTATAAGCATATGAATCAAACTTATAAGGGCATCCTAATGTTATATCAAGTTGAATGAAAGGTTTTTGTTAATCTGAATTAAGAGCATTCTTTGCCAAGATCCCAGTTGCTGGGAAAGCAGGGAAGTAAATTGGTGTTTAGGATGGGAGAGCTATCTCTCAAACAGGCTGAAAAGGGAGACATTCCCTGTTATGGCCAAGTTTAGCTTTGGGTTTTTCTTTTCAAACCCTTGTGGGATGCATGCCAAGTAAAGGGAAAGTTATCAGCCTTCCCTATAGGTTGAAGAGTTTTGCCAAACTATCCCAGACATGAGCAAAGTGTAGTTTTCAGTTTGTTGCAGGCATAAGACACTGGGGATAGAATTCTGTATGGCAACAAAACTAAAGACCTCTCATCTCATAAGTATTTAACAAAAGATTGTTGGCTGAAATGCATCTTACTTCCATGTTTGCTCGTTCATTTGTCCTTTAACCTTTCTCTTGTGCTTGCACTCTGTTTCAGCAGTTTTTTTCCCATTCCATCTAGTTTGTCAGCTGTTACTTTTGATGGTTGTGATAACCATCTTAACTTCGGATGCTAGACTTTTCACCCTCACATACTTGGTTCTGCTTTTGGTGATTTTCCATCCAGAATATGGGAGTGCTGCTCTTTGCAGAGGGTGTTGATCTCGAAATATTTCCCCAGCTTTAGCTGAGAGCAATGTTTTAGGATTGTTGCTGTTTATACACAGCATAACAGGGATCTCCCAGGTGTGTAGCGAGCATAGTGCAGAATTCATTCAGTGCCTGTCCGTGGGTGGCTGTGTGCATGTTTGCCAAGCATCTGCTGCAGCACTATCAGATCTCCACTTGCCTTCAGGTTGAAAGGAAAGTTCAGAGGCTGATATCACAGACCTGGAAACATGAGGTAGTTGCCCTAAAGGCTGTACCTTTAAAATGTAATTGCAGCAGCAGGGTGCTATTGTGAGGAACCGTGTTAGCAGAGGAAGTCAGAGTGGTGGTGCAGTTAAAGGAGTGGGGAGCTGTGGAGGAGCTGATCAGAGCAGAATGAAGGATGGATTGAAAGAATACTGAGACATGCAAGACCTGAATAATCTCTGAGGTCAGGGGAGCCAGGGAAGAGAAAATTTTCAGTTTAACAGGAACATGTTGTAGATGTTTGCAGATCAAGGCTTGACTTTGGATGGCTAATGCTGTTTGCGGAAGGAAACTTGTTTTGAAGAGGAAAATCCAGCACACCAAAAGAGTGACAATGGTGTTCTCAGTAAAGGAGATATTTGAAAGTCTATTAATGATGAGTCCTCGAACAACAGCAAGGGCACGGGGCATATTCATATAGCTGAACTGTGGGAAATATAACATATAGCTTGTGTTGTAATATTTTTTAAAGGACACAGAAATGGCAGTGGTTTGTTTGAAAAGCAAACATCTAACAGTGAATAAAGTTTTCTGCTTTGAGCACAAAAGCATACTTTTCCTTCTGCTCTTGAAGAGGAACTTCCCAGTTTTTCAATAAAAGTGTTAGGAATATGTCAAGCAAGTGTTGTAAATCCAGCAGAAGTACAGCCTTCTTGATATTAATGATCTGTTTTCCAATTCACTGCTTTATCATTATCTAGGTTTTACTTCTATTTGAGAAAGTGTGCATGTAGATTATCTGCTTCAGTAAATGGAGCCCTAGGGGTCTGGGGTTTTTTCACTTCTAGAATTGTAGCTGATGTAGTATTTTCTCAGAAAAAAAGATACCAAATCTGTTAAAAATCTCCTGAATTCTCTGAGAGCTTTTCACTGTCTTCCACAGTACTTGAAGGATGCGAAAAATAGCTATATGCAAGGCTTAGGATCTAAAACATTCTGTGACTGGAAAACATCTGGAATGGAATCAGAGAATTCCTGACTCAAATGAAAATTGTGAATATCAATGTACCTGTTATCTGCACACTTGCAGGACAGCTCCAGGTCTCTAATCTATGCAAGTAAAAGGAGGGGGAAGCGTGAGATTAAAAAAATGGTTATAGAATATAAAAATTTATTTTGAGCCATTGTCTGGGAAAGATTAAAAAAAAGGGATACTTTTGAGATGATAAATTTAGAAGAGATTGTCTTACTCCCTTTATCAAAAGGGAAGAGTGCTCTGTTGTCTGCCAGTCAGTTTTCAGAGAGGACTGACAGTCATGATCAGCAGGTCAAATATCTATAGACTTTGTGGCTTGTGGCTGCTGCAGGGGTACTCCCAGGTCAACACAGGCTGCCAGATATTGCCACCTGGTTGATTTTGTGTGAAAGAAATCATGCCACAGTCAATTAGTATCAATCACCATCCCCAGTCTGCGTGGTTTTCTCAAAAGGAATAGGTGTTACCTAAAAGGAATAGGTGTTACCTTTGTTGGGAATCTTGGCAGGAAGAACAGATATGGAATAAGCTTGGGCACCAAATTACGCTCTCATCACATAAGCCTACCTTAGAAAACAGCTTGAGAAGTACAGGTAGGCCTGAGTGGGACGGCATGCCCAGCTGTCACCTCTGTCCCCATCCTGTGGTCACACAGCACGGGAGTTCCCAAGGCTGTTTAGTTCTGTGCTTGCCCTCGCTGCCGAGTTCAGGCACAGAATGATACTCTGTCACAGTGGTGCTGAGGGTGAATGAGAGCCCTCTGGTGTATCATACAGAGGGGTTGCTACACCCTCCGTGAGGCTGGAAAATCTGTTTTGTATTTGAAGGACTGAGGATAGGCTCACATTGGGTTTGTACCATTGCCTTTAAATAGTGACAATATAGTAATTTTACATTAAACTTATTATAAAGCAGTAATTTTTATAACCTACACATAGAGGTTTTATTGGGGCACCAAACATGAACCAGTTTGTCCTTGCAGTTTCATATATATTCTCTATATGGGTGGATACAAGTGTGAGAGCTGTTATTACAGTCACGATAATCTGTTTACTTCCTGTGAGATGGAACATTATTTTTCTGTATTTCCCAAACATACTCTTATCAAACATTTACTGGGTGTTCTGATAGTATTTTTCAAAGACCACACTGTATTTGGAGTTAAGTGTTGAGGTCCTATGGTGGATTCTGGTAATTTATTGTTGTCTCAACTCAAGCCAGACCCATAACATAATAGAATCCAAATGCTTCCTCAGCTTCAATTCAGCTCAGAGCTTCTGTTTTAAGAAATGAGAGGTGCTTTTCTGTTTTATGTGGAATAAGCTGATCCTTCACATACTAATTCATTCCACTTAGGTCATAATGATTGCTTCAGTCTGTCAGTTCTTTTGAAGGCCTTGGAATTGTTTTTCTTACACCATTAGAGTTCCAAAGTGTCTACGCAGACAGGTTATTAGCAAACAAAATAAATGTTTTAGACTCATGGCTCCCCTTGGAAGGGAGCAAAGTATCAAAGTGAGGTAATGTGAGCTGTAACAGGCTGCAAGGAGAAAGGAAGCACAAAAGAACAGCAAGGAAATCGTAGAATGAGGCATTTGAATAATTAATGTAAATAGGCTAATTGCTAATGTGAAATGAGCTTTCTTATTCTTTTACAATACATTGTCCTTCTTGACTGCTTTTTAACTGGAAGCTATATTCTAAGGATTTGGCAGGTTCTGAAGATAGAAGACAGCAATTTTTTTTGGCAGGTATGCTAGACATTAAAAATGAGAGATAATAAAGAACATGTGACCACAAAGGGGAAACAGGTGTGGTGTGTTAATGGTTTCACAGACACAAACAGGTCAGGTACAGAGCCCAGACAGTGCAGGGTTAGTTAAAACAGTAACTAAAAAAATGAGGCTTTTCAAGTTTGTGTCAGGCAGTTCTTTGCATCTGTGAAGAATATTCAGCAACTTTTTCAGAGAGTTTACTCCCAGGTGAATTTACTGAAAAAATACTGAAAATCAAATTCTTTTACATTTTGAAGACATCTTCCCCCTTTGTTTAAAACACTTTTAAGATTTTCTTCTCCATCTGCTACTACTAGAGCATGCCTTGTGAGCAATTATGATTTTGATTAGTAAGCCATCATGGTAGCCTACAGTATTTACCTGTAATTTTTCATTACAGTTCTGTCTCCATTTTGAACTGGTCTGCGTGTGAGTACGTTTCTCTGTTACTGCAGCTCCTTCAAGCTTTATCACATTGCATGAAACGAAAAGGAGAGGACAGAAAGCTCTGCTGTTAGTGCTTGGAAATGAAGAATCATTTTTAAAAACCACGTGATATAAGAGCAAGAGTTATTTGGAAGAAATCACATGCAGAGACATAAAAGTGACACTTTTACACAAAATACGGTGTTTCATACCTGTAAAAAGCCCAGACATCTACAAAGGTTGTTTATGGTAAGACTGGAAAGAATTATGATGCTTTGATGGTGACCGAAGCAAATGCAGAAGGCCTTGTTCGTCTGTCCAGCAGCCTGAATCTGAGCAGTGGTACCCTTTCACATGTGCTGTAGTCTGGTCCTTACCTGCTGGACCATGCTTTCTCCTTCCAGTGGCATTGTCTGTGTGTTAGTTGGAGTTTTTCCACGCACAAGGCACGCTTAGGTGTCAGTCACTGCCAGCACGAGCCATTCAGCTCACACTGTGCACCTTTAAATGCTGGGTCTGTTTGTTTCCTGATCACCCCCTCTAGCACACCTCAGGTATCCTGTGCAGAGCCTTGTTAGTCCTGGATGAATTGCTCATATCCTGCTTATTGTTAGTCTGTATGTAAGTGTTTATCAGCCATGCCTGCAGCTCTTGTTCCTTTGCCTGCTCACTTACAGCAATGTGCTTTCTCTTTCACAGGCTTCTGTATGTATTTTCTTCAGCTTACAATAGACTAAATTATGTTTATTTTTTTATCTATTTGAAGCCCAGCAAGCACTTGCAGACCCAAAGTCAGTAAATTTCTCTGGTTTCCCATCAGCTGGACACCTTATTGGTCCTTCTTGCTCTGCTAAGCATTGAACCTGCAGTCCTATTGATCCAGCCTCAAGGGAAAAGATTACAAGTTATTAGTTTGACAGCTCCTCTGAAGTAATACTCTTTTCCTGCTAAGCAAAGACAACTCTCTCAAGCAGGGTACCAGCAGGTATTGTGTGCAGTCATGCAGGGGGGAAAGCACGGGGCAGTGCGAAATTATGTTGCTGGTTTAGCTTAATTCCAGTTCACCCAGTTAGGAGCAGATCATGACGCTTAAACTGCTTTCCCCACAGGAGGGTGGACAGTAAGAGATGGTACGAGAACAAAGGGAAGAGATTTCTGTGACTGCAGACAACTAACCTGTGTGTGTCACTTCCCCATGTGCTGCTGGCACGGAGGCGGAATGGGGAGCAGTGCAGGAGACAGAAATTTGCCTTTCCCTTGCAAATATTAAGAGAATGACAGTTTCCTTCCCTTTTCAATTTCAGAAAGGTCAGTTCTTCCTTCTTCTCCTGGCCTTTCAGTGAATGGGACTGTCAAATCTCAAACTCATGACTCTTTTGAAGATGTAAAACTCCAAAAGAGCTCTGTGGGTTGGCACATTGATTGGCATTGGCTCTGCTTCAAACCCTGGCTCTCTATCCAAGATTAACATCCATAATAAAATACACAGGAGTTCTTCATCCACGGTGGAGATGAATGAGATCTAAATTATGTGTGATTCCATGGAATATTCTGCCATTGCTGTTACCACTCCTTCTCACAATTAAACACAGCATGGATCTTTCATGAGTGCGTGTGGCTATTATAAATTCATTCCAATATGCTTGATAAGAGGAATCTTTTCGATTTGAAGTGTGCTATGAACATTTATAGATATTCAATCCAAAGTACAAGAGAGTAGTAGTTCATTAGTCATGGGACAGAAGTCCCTCTCCTATTTTCTCTTGTAACCACGCTAGTATTTGCAGGGTGGGGACAGAAGCTTTGAGAACTAAGATGGTGGTAGGAACAAACTATTCTGCACAGTTGCTGTACGTGTTGAGTTCCTTATATCATGTTTCATTCATGAAATGTAGCATAAACAAAAGACTCTTAATTCCAGAATTTGTATTCAAAAATTAAGTAAAAATTTGTGTCTGCTTCTAACTTTTTTTGGAACTTTTGAAATGAAGTTGGTTCCTCCATTGAAGTAATTTCTGTTTCTAAGTAGTGGCTTCAAACACCTCATTCAGATTAGCCTGCTGTGAGTTTGAGTCTAGCTGTTAGCTCACTCACCTTAGTTCCACTGCTGGTGGGAAATGAGGCAATTTAGTGCCTGGTTTTTAGTGGTTTTTAGTGTGTCAGACCCCAGAGGATGTCCAGAACTGGGTCACTGTCAGAGCTGCACATGGTTCCTATGCTGCCACTCGTTAGGGTGAAGGTTTTACTATCCCAGTGTTGTTCTCATTTGACTTTCAACAGTGCTTCAGTGTCTGGTTCATTTTATTGAGTGATTAAAGGTAACTTTTCCCCCTGAGGAACAGTACATGAAATCAATGTGCAAGAATGCTGCAAGCAGCTAGAAAGCACTGTAATTAACAAAGTTAGCCTAAAGTTCCCAAATCTAGCCAAGTGTGTGAGAAGAAAAATTAGTTATCAATATTATCCCTAGATTTACTTTTCTTTGAGCTAGATAAAGAAATATAGTTTCTTACTGTAGCAGTTACAGGAAATGCTTTGTAGAAATTGATCTAGAAGTGCTGTTTTAATTTGAGTATGGGAAATTACTCCAGATATACCATAATTTAAATTTGTACCCCTTTTAGCAATAGAAATTCTAATAATTACTTGATTAAAAAAGCATGTAGAAAGATTTCTTATGAGCTCAGTGATGTCATCTGGAAGCTTCTCATAGATAAAAATAAATTTCAGACTGCTAATGTACCTAAAAAATATATGCACTCTTAAACTTTACACAAAGGGAATATATTTAAGGAAAAAACCATTTTCCTTCACCTGAGAGAAAAGTGGGAAAAGCAAAGAACACAGTAGATTTTCTGCCTAGTTATCTGTTGAAACATTCAGCTGTAAAATTTGAATTTTCCAGGGCTCTATGTCAACTGTGGCTTTTGTTTTCCTCCTTCTTTTGAGTGAGCTCTGCTGACACTGTGATTTAGTAGTACACTTGTCATTTAGATTTATGGAAAATGTATTTTGACAGCCTCTTCAACACCCATGAGATTATAGTGTTCTAGGTGAGCTGTAAGGTATATGTGCTTTTTAAAGGCTGTTGTGAGCACATGTATGTGTTTATAGACATCAGGTTTTTGTACTTTTTGGATCTATTACTTTAATTATAGAAAGGAGAAGGGTTCATCAGCCATTTTTGATTGTGGGCTGTATTTTTGTTAAAAACTGAGGGCTTCTTTATTAGTTAAAAGCAAACTGAGAATGCATTCCTTTTCTTTTCTTCTGTCTAATTTGTGGCCAAGAACGCTGTCGGTAAAGCCTCCTGGAAAACTTCCTTTCCTTGTGCTCACCAATTGCTATGGTGATTGCAGAGCCAGTTGCACCATGTGACTGCCTTTATCAGCTGGGATCTACTCAGGGTGTTCATGAGAGGCTATAAACTGGGGGGAAATCCTGTGGCCATAGCCTAGATTCTTCCTGAAATTAAGAGTTTCACCTGGGAACATGCAGCAACCCTCAGCTGTGTCATGAGGAACACGGAAACACAACACATGGAGAAAGGGCCTCAGGGTCTAGAAGCCAACTCTTGCTGCTGGAGGTCAAACCAGAGGTCTAAAGAATCTTGCTGGATGCAATGAAGAATCAAAACCTAATTTCCATGTAGTCAGATAAAAAGCATCGACAGGTCAATACAAATCATTATCAATATGTAAAGGCCAGTGGAAAACATTAGCAACTCTAGCAAATCAGCAGCTTGTCACAGGCTGTAGTGTAATATTTTGTTTACTACCGTGTAACTCAATTATCTTCTAGACATTTCAATGTCTGTTCATTGGGTAAATGCTTTTACAGCGAGACCACTAAATTAATGAAGTTTTATTCATCATGCCTTCCCAGTGTACTGAATGACAAATCAATATTAGCATAAATAAAGCCATTTAAACTAGCAATGTAGCAGGAAGGCTCCCAAAGAAGGCTCTGAACATTCATAATGATGAAAACATGACCAGCCTAGATATCACCTCTCTGCTGGTAACCAGTAGGATTAAAAAACCTTTTCTACCCACATGTGTATTTTTTGTTACACTGTTCAAAGACATTTAGTCATAGAAATCTAACATTTGAATAAACCTTACTAAGCATCTCCACTGTCTGTGGAGAGCTTTGGGTTTCAGTTTACATGCAAGCAGATTTTGAATATCTGAGAGACATTATTCATGTCAACTTTTTACTTCGCTCTTTCATTGAAGCCATTGTGAAGCTTGTTTGGTTTAGGTAGAACTGTAGATTAATTGCCTTTATGGAAAGTAATTTAAGTATTCATTCAGAGATGCATCATACAGAAAATTATTTGAATCCATCTGCTAGTCTAAAGCCAATGAAGTTGTCTTCCTTTTTATAAACACTAATATGAAAATTCTTCTTCAGATATTCTAAAATGTGTTTTTATTCAGTACATCTCATTTATTTTTTAAAGACTTTTTTTCTAAATAGGACTAGGATATTTTTCCTGTTTGCCTGGAGCTATAGTCTATATTGTGGTTGTGTTGTTACGTTCAAGTTAAACATGTGAAACCTCTAACCAAGAGAGTGAGTTCAGTTTCTAAGTCCAAATTTCAGTGTTGGGATTTATCTTAATCCAACAAAATCATGAAAAACTGGAATATGTATTGAAAATATTCTTAAACATACCTTGTTTTATAATAAAAACATTATATTGCTTTTATACAAGACATATTGAAAAGCTTTATAACAATGTGAAGAAGAATACCTGAGAATTACCATTTTTAAAAATTATTTTCCTATTTTTCTAGAGATGAGCGTGAGAAAGTGGCACTGTTGTTTTTCTCTGAGTTTCAACCATTAGAAATTGCAGGCGTTTCATAATTTGTCTCATGACTGAATGCACTGTTTTTCTCTCCAGTTTTTAGTGGTTGTTTTTTTGTTGTTGTTTCGTTTTTTTGTTTGTTTTGGTGGTGTTGTTTTTTATGGTTTGTGGAGATGATCTGATAAAGGCAGGAATAGCTGTAAAATGTGATGTTATAGATACATCTGCTTTGCTTTTGTTTGTCTTTTTATACTCTGTCATGTGGCCACCATCATCTCAGAATATTCTTGTCCACTTTGCTGCTTTTCACTTGGCTTGATGAAATTTGTCAGTAGCTTCCTATTACCTAAGCAATTAATTCCTTTTCTGCATTCAGTAAATGCAGTTACTCTGTTTCCTAGCCATTTACAACTGTGGCAATAGTGGTTCAGGGAACTGCACTAGGACTTAATGTTGCTGTCTTATTCATTTTGTAGAAAATCAGAGCATGTTGCAATTCTAAGTAATTTATTGCTATTATTATTAGAAAGCTTTTTGGCAGCCGATTGTCTCAGTCCAGTCTGTGTGGACATGGGCCTGATTTTTTAATTTCTCTATATTTTCTGTGCTTAATTACATGATAGGAAAATGGGTATAATGGGTCAAAAACTGCCCCAGAATAAATGACTGCACAATATACAACACAAAATCTAATCAGGCCCTAACTGTTTTGCCAGAGTTTATGCTGATTTATTATATAATTTATTCAGAATAATATCATAGTTACAGCATAGACATTGAGAAATTCATGGGCACTGAATTAAATGCTGTTTTCCTCTACAAGGAGTATATTCATGATAGAGCATGCAAATGGTGGGGTAATGTCCTTCTTTTGGCTGGGATGGAGTTAATTTTTTCTTAGCCCACAGCAGCCTTTTAAAATGAATGTTCATTATTTACTGTCTCTTCTATATGTCCGTAAATGTGGCCATTTTTTTAGAACAGGTTACACAAAGGACCCAGTCTGCATTGCAAACTTGAATGTTTGTGCGCCTAAGCAGCCAAGTATTCACAATTCAGAAGCATCAAAGCTAATTTGCATATCAATACTGAAAGACTGAGTGGAAAAAAAAATATAATGTATATATTTGGGTTTAGTTTTTTCTTATGTCAAAATTATTTGAAGACAAAAAGAAGCATCTTACTCATTACTTCATCTCTCTATTAAAATGTGTAGCGTAGAAGCAGAACCTGGGGCTAAAATAAGTAAATATATGTATATATATTAGCATTTAATTTTTAAAATAGTGATTAGGGATTTACCTGGCCTGTAAAGTATTCCACACTTCAGTCAGTAATGCTTATTTTAGAGACAGCGAAATCTGCAGCTGTTTCAAAAGACTGCACAGTTGAAGTTTTGCGCTTGACTTGTCTTTCTTGTTGAGATTAAACACCTGTAGATTTGTAAGTACTTCTTCTGACACCGTTTTTAAAAGAAAATCCTGGTGGTTAAATGTGCATATAGGCTTGAGGGAAGGGAGATGCTGCAAGTAAATAAAAATCTGAGGAGACATGTTTTTTTCAAAAACAGTCCCTGAGACTGACAGCTGTTTTAACGCCTGCAGTTTTTCACCCTCGTCTTCCACTTGCGGCAAGGGGGGAACGGTAACATTTCCACACCCTGACTGAGCAGTGGGTCGAGTTCCAAGTGCAGCTCGCACGGCAAGTCAGGGAGCTGGCACTCGGTTCTGATTGTAATGCCTTCAGCGGGCGAAGTGTTCAGCGACTGCCTATTTTGAATTGTAAATAATTTCTGCTTTTATATGATTCTTTAAATTATTATTTCAAGGAGCCTTTGATTCCAGAAAGAATTACCCTCAGCTTCACAAACTTTCCTCAGTCTTGGTGTGTCCAGAGCCGTCCCTCCCATGTCGCCCCCAGCAGCTGCCCGTCAGGCAGTACTGGGCCCTTTGAGATCTCTGCAGGGAGGTCACCCCAGCCGGGCTATTTCACAGCAGTGCTGTTCCATGCGCTGTTCTTGGCTTTGGTCCATGTGTTCCCCTGGAGTGTCACCTGGCACTGTTGCCTTGGAATGAGTTGTACAAAGCCAGGAAGGTTCTACTAAGAGACCACTTTAATTCTTCTGCTTTGCCTTTTAGCAGAATTCCAAACTAAACAAGAATCTCAGTGTGGGCTTTGTTTTGTTTTGTGCAATTGGTTTGGCAAAAGCTCTGTCTTCCATGTTTGTTCATGTCTTTGTTTCCCTGAGAAGTGTTTAGGAGAAACAAGAGCCTAATGATGGCTGGAGTTATGAAAACATAAATAGATCCCAGGAGGGCTTTTCCTCTCCCCTGCTCTCCTTTCACATATCAGCTTTCTCATCTTTTTCCTTGATTTAGATCTAATTCATGTACTAGAAGGTTTTTCTCTCTCATTTTCAAATTCAGTAAAATTTGAGAATTTAGATGAGAAGTAACAAGGTGAGTAATGTAAACAAGTGAAGCGCTTGCAAAAGATGCCCAGAAACTAGAATTTGCCATTTCTTGCTTGCAAGACCAAGACTGAATGAATGCAAACATTTTGTCTGCCTGGGGAAAGGATGATGAATACTGCCCACTAACCTTCTAAAAAAACGGTCACACTTTTCAGTTTACACACAAAACACAATATCAGTGACTATTGTACCAGGACAGATGTGTTTCTGTTTGCTGAGCTAGGATCAGAGCATAAATCAGTTTCTTTGCTCTGTGTTTATTACACCACTGTACAATTTCTAGCCCTGTCAGGCTTTAGTGAGATATTGCTATGTGCTGTACTGATTAAGCAAATTTTCGTTTTTCAGTAGATAAGCAAGGTCTTAATGCCTACTCGGCATGTGTCACATCATGCACCCATCACAGAGGTTTATTGATGGTCTATATAGTTTGCTATCTTTTTCATACGTAATAGAAATAAAAATTCAATCTCATCTGTATTGTAAGGGGGCAAATGCATCCTACAGGAATAATATTTGTAACAAAGTTCCCTACTTGGATTAGTGTACTGATATTTTCTCAAGTTTGAAGACATCCTCATGCATATATTTATTTTCCATGTTACTTGCAGAAAATGTCAGATGCCTATAACAGAGTCTAGAACGTTTCCTAGAAGTATTTACTGATTTAAAAACCCAACCAAACAAAAGCAAAACCAAAACCCCAGCCTCCCTGTTGCTGATCTTCCATTGAATTCACTAGAACATTGAGGCTTCTGACTTTGAAATACAACAGTGTTCCAGCAATGAAAACAGTACAAAATGAAATATTCTTGTCCATAGTTTCTGACAATTTACTGATCATACATAGTAAACCACACACAGAAATGTAGTTTGAGAAGCCACTGAAAATTGAGTGGTTAACTGTTCCATTTTTTAGCATAAACTTCTTTTCAGAAGCTATAGACAAGAAGAGAAAACTCACAAGATTTAATGCAGGTCTTTCAGGTTAGAAGAGCGTCTATCTTAAGAAAACAAAAAAAAGATAAAATGTTAAAGGTATTTTGTGCTATATTTTCTCTTCTGATACATGACAATAATGTACAAAGAGAAGAGAGAGGTTGTTTTCCTCCCAGCTAATGCATTCTATAGGCTGTTCTGAAAAGAAGGAAGGAAAGAAGCCAACACTAGGCTTTGAGGAGACATTAACAGAAAAATTTACAGCTCTATTATATAGAGGTATATTCAGACAAGTAATGCCAACGCCTATCTTTTATGTGCTGCACTGCTCGCTACTGAATAAAGTGTAAATGTTTTGACAGTGGGTATAAAGGGTTTTTACAGTATTTGATAGTTGGATGTAGAATGAACTCTGAAGGAGACAATTAAGAGGTATATTTTCTGCAGAGTGCATAGGGAATTAACTGTGAGCCACATTGGTAACAATGGAGGTAACAGACCTGAGTTTCTGTAAACCTGAAAAAAAATACCCATTATTACTGCATTATTCATTTAGATGGGATTTTTTAAGATTCTCAGGGGAGTAAGGCACCCATTCCTTCCAGAATTTCAGTAGGTTTTTAATTGCTTTAGAGAATCTTATTCTTAGGGAATTAAGAAATCTTCTGTGGACTGAGTTTGCTTTATTCTAAGAACTGTTGTACCCTAACAAAACAGAGCGCTGAATCCACATTAGAAAAAAACCCCAAACCAACCAACCAACCAAAAAAAACCCTACAAAAAAAACCCCTTTAAAAGCCCCACCCAAACAAAACGAGGCCTATATATTTTTACCTGTGATATTTTCCTTGAATTTCTCCTGTGTATAGAGACTCAAGACTGTCCTATGCACCAAGTAAGTCTTCAAGGAGAGCTCATTTAGGACCTGATGGATTATCAATGTGCCTCATCCTTGCCTAAAGGGATCTCTTGCCATCAGAAATACTTTATTCCTCTGAGCCTTGGTTTCCTATAGATGTCTGTCCATAGCCCAGGGCATAGTTCCTGTACTGAGCAAGGCACGCTGGGCAGATGGCTGAGTCTCACTGATGTGCTGCTTCCCGATTCTGCATAAGCCTGAAATGGGCCAGGATGGTCACAAAGGAGAGCAATGGTGAAGAATGGCTAATGGGCTCCTGCTCACCTTTCCCAGCAGAGATTTATCTCAATCTGAGGTATGTTATTGCATGCTCGACTCCTGAAATTGTGCAGGAGAAGAGGTAGGGAATGTGGAGCAAAGAAAACTTTCTCCAGAGTCTCCCTAAGCAGTTTCACTGTGCCTGTGTAGCTCAGAGGAGGCTGGCCCCTGAGTACTGAGGTAACTCATCTGTGAGTGTGTTTCAAATGTGTGTTCCACCTGTTGATTTCTAAATACATCCCAGCATTCTCTCCTAGTGCATATCCTCTCTCTATGGAGACAGGATGGTTGTATTTATACATATTTTAGGTTTTGCTTTTTGTGACATATTGCACATATTTTCTCTATTACCAGTGTCCATAAATATTACTAGTTAGCAGAACTTAGACTACCAGCCTGCAGCACAGCATGAAATATCTGCATTCTTACTAGCTGTAAATAGGAAAAGCATTACATAGGAATTCAGCACCCCTTGGCTCTTGGGCTCTTGCCATGATACTTCTGGCCAGATTTTGCAAAACAAACAAAAAAAACAACAAAAACCCACAATTCCTTCCCAAACCCCAACAAACCTACCAGTCATTGGGCTGGTTTTTAGTTTGAGGTTTTATTGAATTTTTGTTGTTTTGTTATTTTTTTTTCCTAAGTCTGGCCATTTATTTCAACATCTAAATGGAAACAGAACTCTTTTGAAGATCTAGTCCCATGTGAGTTTATTCTGCCTTAACAGCAGATGGTGAATAGTTTCAACAGCTTTGTTTCCATTACCAGATGTCTTTGATTTACTCCCTTGCATTGCTTTTTAGCCTTTATTGCTTCTATTCTGAAATAGCAGAGGCAGAGCTATTGTTATCTCTCAGCTATAGCTTTTCTCACACAATACTATTGATCTCTTCTTTGTTTTGTGGCATTATTCAAAAAAGTATTGTGACTAAAAGGAAGGAGAGGGTGAAACCTCTTTAACAGTAGCACACTGTAAAATCCCATTGCTGCAAATATTTGTGCATGTATTTAATTGTGCATGCTACTCCTGCTGGAAACACAGAGAAATGACAATGTATGACTTAAATATGTTTTTTTTTTTACTATTTCAGTTGCGGCGCAGTCCATAAACCACCATACTGATAACAGAGTTCTTTAAATTGTGTGACCCTGGCAGTCTCAAGGATGACATAAAGTATTCAGTCTAGACATCACCGTTCTGTAGATTAATTGTGTCCTTCCCAATGAACAACCAGAACTATGTTCAGTCAGTTTAAGAGTCCACACATAGACTTGGACGTGTGGGAGAGAATTGGAAAAGTCCACCTGAGGAAACTTGCTTTGAGTGATGCTTTTCCTTAAGAGTATAAACCATAGCTGCTCTAGTTCTTGCAGTGCACTAAAGCTATTACTTCATCTTCCTTGCTTTTATGCTTTTGGTCTTTCTGAGTGGTTGAAGGAGTGGGGTTTTTCACCTTCTCCCAGACCAGAGATGGTTGCTAGTGTCATGCATTCGAGTGCTTGTTTCAAGCCTTGACTATCCCACCTTATTGCAGGATCTCAAAAAGGTCAGATCTGTTCTAAACTTCAGTTCCCCAGCTGCAGTTTTCATCTTAGCTTGTGCTGGCTCCTCGTGTGTATCTTCATCTTCTGTGGGCTCTGGAAGCTCTGCCCCCCTCCATGAGGCTCACAGCGTGGTGTTCTCAGAAGCTGCTCTTGCTGCTCCTGGCAGTGGCTTGCGTTCGCGCTGCCAGGTGACACAGCCTGTCAGCTCCTCTGGAACCAGGCCGCCTGCACTTGCATCGGTCCCCTCTGAACTTCTGCGCACTTTTCTGATTGTTTATTTCGAAACTGATTGCCTTCATTCAGATTTTGGCCCCAAGTAGGTTTGATCTTTACTTCCAACCGCATGATATTTTAAAATCATAATGAAGTAGGGAGAAAAAACCTATGATGTATTTTCTTTTCACCAAACCAGAACTTTTGATTTAAAATGCTCAAGAACCTAAAATATGTTCAATATAAAGTTATTTTCAGGCTTCTATAGTGTTTTTTTTTTCTTAAAATTGATTTCACTTGTTTTTTTCTTTCTTTCATTGTAAGGTATAATCCAACTTTTTACTTTCAAATTAAATCTTGAAGAGAAAAGTTGATTTAGAAATTTTTGGTAAATTTTATCTTTTGCCATTGGGGAATTTCTTTTTCTAAATGCTATTATTTAGAGTAGTATGTCTGCCTAGCTCGGTTTTTCAGTTCAAAAAAATGGAAGGGGTTGGCTGATGCTTAGTAAAATGCTCCTTCCCTCTCATGGCCATTTTATCACTATCTTTCAAAGTCCTGATTAGATCTGCCTGTATAATTGAACAAATATAGTCCTTTACATTATTCAGGAGTTATCTGTTAATTCCTCATAATTCCTTGTGTTTACTCATTTATTTGTTGTTTACACTTGCTCTAGGTGTAATGTGTTTTTATGACGTTTAGCATGTGAATCATTCATGTAATGATTGCCAGGCATATTTGTATTCATTTGGGCTTTGATCTAATCCTATGGAAAACAAAGGAGATACTGGTATTGGCTTCTCTCTGTTTTGGATCCTGATTAGTGACCTACATCACCCTGGTTAGATGTCTTAAGTTGTATAAACAGGATGAATCTCTTTCTCCTGCACTGATTACGTGTGAATATATATAATTGTTCATCAAACCAATTTTGCACGGAATAGAAGGCTTTCCATCATGGTTGTGAAAGCACTTTTGGCATGAATGATTTCATTACATTGTTCTCATTTATTCATGCCAGTATTTGTAACACTTTTTCTAAGTAAGACCTCATGCACTGGAGTGTTTGAGATCAAGCTAATGGAAAAACATGAAAAAAAGTATCAGCTGAGCAAATAGCTTCTATTGCAGAAGGGTAAATGAAAGCTGGGCTGTGTTTGTACTTGATGTCCCTCTAATCTCAGCTGACCTCTTGGGATATACAACTATATTATAATATGTATATATTATAAAATGTATATAATATTTATACTATATATATATCTTTATCTATTAAAAATATACTGACCATTTAAGGCTGAATTATCTTTTTGTATAGACATGATTATTACATGCGGTACTTTGGACCCTTGGTAGATTACAACATTGGACATGATGTAACTTTATCTGTATAATAATGAAAAAATAATTCTAGACTTCTGGTACATAGTCTGCCTTGTTGGCAAAGTCTATCAGCCTTTCTAGTTTGGATTCGTGCTTGGTGTGGCATTCTTGTAACAAATATATATGTATTTCATCTCCTGAGTTTCACTCAAGGATGTATGTAGGATAATCCTGAAAGCAGAGTGGGAAGCTGAGGTGTCACTGCAGAATATTGCAGAATAGCACTTTCTGCTGTTGAGGCTCCTGAAAACTTGGGAGGCAGCATTAGAATTTCTTAGCTGGGCTCACTAAATTAATAATGAACTCACCAACTGTCACATGAGTTAATATACCCTAAATGCTATGATGTTCTTTTTCCTCTTTGTAAGATTGGTGGCAGTAAAAAGAACATAATTACAACAAAAATGTTAAGACATGCCTATCATCTGCAAGTTGTCATTACAGGCCCTGTATTTTAAAAATGAAGCTCTTAGTTAGCAACATGCCCGTTGATGATGAATGTTCTATGATTTGAAATAACTGTCTTAGGAAATGCTATTCTCTTGCTAAGAATCCAAGATGTTAATATCTATAAGCATTGCAAGCTGGACTGTTTTTTTTCCTTTTTTTTTCTTTTTAAGAGATTAGCAAGAATGAGAGTGAGGGGAAAATTAGTTTTCAAAGCATCAGTGGTTTCTATTCAAGATAATATTTCTAATTAATATCCTAACTAGCACAAATAAGAGCATCTGTGATTCTATACCTCTTACTGGAGTCTTGGGAAACCAAAGTTTCTTGATTTTAGTTAAAACAATTTTAAAGGCAGGGGTTTCATAGATGTTGTCTATCTCTCTACAGCCATCTCAGGAGAGAACAGTACCACTCTTTTTCCAATTGTCTTGAGAACAGGTTAATGTTTTTTAAAGGGTAGAGGGAGACTTCCATTGCTGTAATAACCACCCTCTGAAGAATTGAACCAGAGAAAAATAAAATAACCAGGAGGCAAGGAGAGGGAGGAGATGGTGGGGAGAGATGGTTTCTTGTGAGCTATTAACAGAATCAGGAGAGTGAAAGGGAAGAAAGTGGCTTGCTGATAATTTATTGCACCATCTTTAGCAGAAAAGAGAATTAAAACAAAAAAAGAACTTGGCTGTGGGCGATGTAGTGTTTCTCACCTGCTCAATGATATAAGGTTCCCAGAACAAAAATAAGGTCTGGCAAAGAAGATGGCATCATGTGGAAGCCTCCAGTGTTTTAGCTCCACTGGTGGGGAGTTGAGAGCAGGTGAACAGATTGTTTGCTATTAAACTAATCAATGCTAAATGAATTTCATATTACGTGCCCGATGGTGATTCAAACCCTAGAAATAGCCTAGTGGTGTTCACTGTATAATACAACCCCTCTTTTCTACAACTCTCTTTTTTTGCAAATCTTTATATTCATAGAGGCTGAATTGTCTAGGCCACCTCATTCCCTGTCAGGGCTGCATAACAATTCTGACACTGTTTGGAGAAGAGGTTGTTGTAACAGCACCCAGTTCCTGTCTCAAAAGTTATCAGAATGGCTTCAATCTAGAATTACAGTATAAATACTGATTTATTATAACTAATGTAGTATTTGCTGGTGATGGAACTGTTTATCCTTTCCTGTTGTTCTGAGCTTGTTAGTGTGGCTCATCTACGTTTATTTCCAGCAGAGATTTGTCAAGGAAGTAGGCATCATAATCACTAATAAAACTTCTAGTGTATATTTAAATTAGGCCAGATTGAGAGAAGACTGGGTTAACAGATAATGTGATTTCAGAATCAGTTTTTGTGTAATTCTTGGGTAGCTGGTATTGGGACATGGCGGTACAGCTTCCCATAATACGCAGTATCATATGGATTCATATTGGTGCTATCTTTTTATTTGAACAGAGTTCAAAAATTTTTAATAATTCATCTTGGAATACCTCCAATAAAACTATTTCTAATTTTGAAAAGTGCATCAATTGACACTGCTGAGCAGTTACTTTCTGTTTCTAAACAAATGCTTATGTTTGCACATTTATTGCCTGTTTTTCATGTCTGGTGCAAAGATGATGCAATATGCTTCATAAAAGAGAAATGTATGTCATTCAGCAGACTATATGTGTGTATGTTTCTTCCTAGTACTGAGGATATTCCCATAGGGACCTCTGAGCCCCATTAGACTGAGCCCTTCATCACTGCACCAAGTAAAACTGTTAAAGAAATTCATATTCTCAAAGTAGAGAGAAAAATGAAAGGAGATGCTTTTCTACCTTTCCTAATATCACACAGTGCTTGCTTTTACTACCCAGACCTCCTCAGTCCCTTCCTATGTCTCCCAGAGGCATAATTTTCCTTAAGGACTTAATTAGAACATTCCAAACTTGCAGGTAAACCCATCTTTGTGCAAACTGATAATCCCTGAACTATGTTTATTATTACACTAAAACAATGGGGCTTTTCAGTGCTTGGACTCCATGGACCTGTCACTAGGACACGTGTAGGATTCTACAGTGACAAGCAGTTCCATTAAATATTAAATGTATTGTTTGGAGAAAGTTATCCCCACAGAGGGTAACTTTGGAACATGTACATACATTATTTACTGACGTATGTGCCATGTTCACATTCAGAATGGCCTAATTCAACATCTGTTCCTGACGAGAGCGAGCATCTGGTGTTTCACAGATAATTGAGACATGAGCTGACTGTCCTCTAGGCTGACCAGACAGACTGGAACCAGGCTCTCTGGGTGGATGGTAAGACCTGGTTCATTGCTAGGTGCAATTCCGATCACATCTTTCTTGTGGGTTGGGATCAGAATAGGGTTTATCTCTTATAAACTCTATGCAAGCAGAAGTACCAGAAATTTCAGTGTTGTGCCCCAGAATCAGAAAGAAAAAGAGAGATGAAGATTTTTCCAACACAAAAGAACAAAATGGGAAGGTTCTTGAAACTCTACTCCCATTAAACCTTTTCCTCCAATTTACCTATATGCATCTATGAATGTGTATGTGTGTGGATGTACAAAAGCAGAGGAATGCTCATCTCCTGGCACTTGCTTTACATTCCTTTTGCAGGACCTATAAAGCAGTTTTAAGGCAACAGAGTCCTCAGAACTGCAATACAATTGCAAATATCAGCAATGTATTGCAAATTCAAACTGCAATGCCAAGCCATGCTAGTCTGCTTTAAACGATCGCTTGTTCAGAATTCGCTAGTTTGACAGGCCAGTTGCATTTATGCACTTCCTTTGAAAAAGCAGTAAGGATGGGAAAAAGCAAGTCTTACTCTTCAAATTAAAAAGCGTATCCTGCTGGACTCCATCAGAACTCTTACAGCTCTCCTTCAGAATCAAGTAGCATAAACATTGTCTCCATCACTCCAACTCCTCCTAGAAACATTGCAGTCTCCAGAAGTTGCACCATTGTGATTTCACTTCTGTTCAGTATTTGCTGCATTTGATTGCCTCTGACAGACCTGTTACCTGCATAACCGTGGGTTTTTTCTCGCCAGGCATTATCAGCCGTCAGGAAGCAGAGGAATTGTTGATGAATAAATCTGAAGGCACATTCCTGGTGCGAGTCAGTGAGAAAATCTGGGGCTACGCGTTGTCCTATCGCCAGCAAAACGGCTTCAAGCACTTCCTGGTTGATGCTTCAGGGGATTTCTACAGCTTCCTGGGGGTGGATCCAAACCGACACCCAACGCTCACAGATCTGATTGATTTTCACAAGGTAACACTTGCTACATGGGGATCAATAGCTGAGTGGAATGGATTAATAATTTAATGAGGAGCCATGTAGCTTGAAACCACACTGGAAAATAGTAATGGCCATAGTGGGGGAAAGAATATTGTACACTAAGCCTAGCTGTTATGTTCATATTTCTGTTGCAGTGAATCAGAAGGCTTTTCCCCTTCTTTCAAATGCTCCAGTATGTACTTGTGTCCCCTTATACAGTGTGTGCTCTCCTTGGCTACAAATAGACTAATAAGGGCTGACAGGTGTAATGGTTTCTGAGCCTTTTTGCTGCGGAAAATTGGATTGGAAATACCATAGAAAGGTCTTTCAATGAAATTTCAGCATTTTTCTACCTTTGATGTGAGGGCTGTAATGTGCAAAAGCAAGAGAGTGTGACCCTGCAGTAAAGAAGGGAACACGGAGGGGTTCTCTTTTAGGGATGTGTTAAGGGTCACTCCTTATTACCCAAAACAATCTTACAAGAGTAATTTACTATTCGACTTCAGATATGTTCGAATTACTTTGCCTCTAACTTCTGCTTCTTGTTGCCAGACTAACTAAACAGTAGGACTGTTTCTGAAAGCATAAGTTGTTTTCATCGTCTTGGATCTCTCCCTACCTTCATCAGTTTTCATTCTGCTTTTTTCTAAGCCATCCTTAGAATTCTTCTTCATTCTCTCTCTTCTAGTTCGCCTTCCTATTTTATCCTTTTCTCACCCTTGTCTCAGAGTAAGTCTATAAATTTTTTGTTCCTCCTTTTCTTCACAGCTTTTAATTTTTTAAGTATTCAGTTTCAGGTTATTTTGCTTCTAAATTCCCTGTCTTTTAAATATTGCTTTTATTTCACCTGTTTTGCAACATCTTTTTAGTACTGCCTTAGTGACACCTCAGAGATGACTATGACATTATATGTCCACAAATTATATTTTCACATGGGGGAATGGTAGGTGTCACATCTGACTAAAAAATATGTCCTCAAGTAATTTGACGAAATCCTTTCTCAATGGTCACCTTGGAAACCCAAATCCGTGACACCTTTCTTGTACAGAATGTCCTTTTGGCCAGTTTGGGTTAACCAACTGGGCTGTGTCCCCTCCTAGTTCTCCCTTATTCCCAGCCTACTCTGCCAGCAGGGCCTGAGTGGGAAAAAGAGAAACCCTTCGTGCTGTGCAAGCACTGATCAGCAGCAGACAAAACTGCAGTGTGTTATCAACACTGTTTTAGCCACAAATTCAAAATGCAGCATCACAATGGAGCACAGGCAGCTGTGAAGCTCCATCTCAGCCAGTCCCAGTGCACCTGGAAAGAGTTTAACCGGGGGCCTTGTCAGGGAAAGAAAAGCAGACATGCAACACCTCAAATGCAGATTATCAGGTGTTGGATGTAGGACCTCTGGCTAAGGTAGTATCCCCTCTGCTCCTGGTGATGGTGACAACCAGTTCCAGCCATCTCTACTACAGCTATATTCCTATATTGTCATCACTGCTCGTGTTAGGCAATCGCTGTATTAGAAACACATCTATTTACAGACAGCAGCAGAAGCAGAATGGCTTCTAGTTCCTGCTGTTTAAAAAAAGAAAACAGCTTGCTTAGCTGTCCCATGATAAGAGTTAATAGCTGCCCCTGTAGTAAGCCTATCAGGGAAACTGGTTCAGCTTTAATGCCAGCACACAATTCCCTCTTCCTTGTCTAGCTTATAGCTGTATTAAAACTGGTCTCTGGCAATCACTTCAGGAGGCATTTTATCCTGTCTGTCACATGGTTTTCTTAGAGGCTTTTCTGCCTGCCCTCTCTGGTGAAGTACACTGTCAGGTGTCCCCAAGGCTCCTGGTAACCCCAAGCAATCTGTATGTGACTGGCTGTGCTGTGGGCACACTTTCCCTTGCAGCTACTGCTATGTTTTTTGGAGAAGGTGCTGCTTTCCTCAGGACTATTTTTGGCAAAAGTATACTTCCTCACCCTAGAGGTTGCATGGACTTTTCTTTGAGGGCCTTTTCACTTTCAATCAAAATGAGCAGGGCTGGCATAACTAATTTTTCACTTGCTTATACCCATTGACTTCATTTTGTTTCATTTTGATTAAAAAAACTAGGAGATCACTCAAGAAACTCAGCTGGCAGACACAAGGGAGTGGTAACCATTGGAAGAACAAACTTTACAGAATATGGTGCGAGTGTGCATCATCTTTTTTCATTATTTGAATTTAAATACTATGTGGAAAGTAGCAACAACATATCCAAGATCATTGCTAAATGTTTGTATTTACTTCCTCACAGCCTTGTCTAGTTGACAAAGTGGTGATTGGCCAAAGGTTGAACTCAATGATCTTAGAGGTCTCTTCCAACCTAAATGGTTCTGTGCTTCTTTGAATCTGAAAATCATTTAATTTGGGTAGGAACTGATTCTCAATCTGATGTAGTGGTTGGAAGGGAACAACTAGTGGGAGCCTGCATGTGTTCTGAGGAAATCAAGCAGCAAATTTGCATTGAATTTCAGTAGAAACTAGATAGCTTTTGAAAATGTTAGGTCCATATATAGATCCATAACTTGGATCTAAACCTTCAGATGAAGGATTGCTATTTTAGTCAATATAATTTTGTATTTCAGCTCATTTTGGTGCATCCATCAATCTTAAACTTCTACAAAAACAAAAATGAACTATCACTACTGTAGGAATAAATGCAAAGACCAAGTTCTCCACTTTTCAAGTAGGTGTCTTGGTAATCAGTCACTGGAATGACGTGCTTGTCACGCGAGTATTTAATTAATGAGAAGAGGTGCTATGAGTGCAGACTGCCTTTACCCTAGCAAGGGTAATGTCTTTCACCTTGCCGTCACCAGTCAGAAAGCTGTTACTGTTGTGTGTGAGCACTCAACGCTGAGCTCTTGCTCAGTCTGCCTGGGGAAGTAGCGTGGTAAGACTGGCATCTGCCTGTTAAATTAACCCCCACGAGAACACCCTTTGTAAGCACCTGTAGCTGGCTTCCTAAGCAGTGCAGCAACTTACAAGCAGTACAAATCAGAGCCTCTTCTGTGCACTGATTTCACTGTTTGATTGTAGCACAAGTCACTACCAGCATAAGTACGAGATAAAGCATGAAGGAAATGATTAATCAATAAGATCCTTTTGCTGGTCTGTAATTATTTTATCAAGTGTTTGTTCATAATTGCTTGCCAATTACAGTGGAGTGATGGCCTTCATTGCTATTCTTAGAAGGTAGGTGTGGCTTAGATCTTTGATATTTTAATTGGTTTTATCGTTCCAGGAAGAAATCATCACATCCTCAGGTGGGGAGCTACTCCTGGAGCCATGTGGACAGCAGAAGAATCCACCAGACTACAGCCCTTTATTTGAATAACTGATCCAGGACTAGCAGGAATGCATTCTGGATAGCTGTAGTAATAGAGAGTTACAAAAGTAAACAATGGAAGTAGTTAACCAACTTTCAAAGCCACTGGTCTTGTGGCCAAAAAGTATCCTCATTAGGAGGCCTAAAGTGTTTCTGGTTTGCATCTGAATTATCATCATTATTCATATTGCTAGCACTTGAAAGGTGAGAAATTACCAGCAGATTGCAAAAGAGGACTACTTCCAAAAAAATTTCAAGGGGTTGTGGCCAATTGCACCGAATGCTAAGTTCCTGTCTTAATTTTCTCATGTTTTGTACAGCAAGAAGCATGGGCAGGAGCTATTCATAGAGTACTGTATGAAGTATCAGTGTTGGTGAACAGATTCTGTGTTCCAAAGCAGGGTTTGACAGTTTCTGTTGACAATTTCATTACTCAGTGGTGCATTTTGATAACAAGAGAAGCAGTCTTAAAACATCCCTGGGAAGTTTGTGGTTGCTTACATAATTAGGTGTAGCTTGAAATTTGCCATTATGCTTTTGAATTCAGGCCTACGAAGTTCCCCACAGCAGAGACAGAATAAGGTCATACACATTTTATTTACATTTTCATGCAGCCCAACAGCCTTGGAATGAACCTTACTCCTGTACAGTAATTTGGTCAGTTTATTCTAAAAAAAGTGTTTGATTTGCTGCAATTCTCTCACTGGCCTTGTCATGTTTTCCACTTCTAGATGTGCAAGAGATAGAGTGGATATTGCTAGCTTTACTTTGCTATAGGACTGGGTATTTTCCTTGTCTGAGTTATGAGAGAGGGTAGGGCTGGTATATTTATACATAGAAAAGGTACAACTAATTACATTATCATCATACTATTTTATGGGTATGATGCACAAAACGTGTTCCTGATCCATTTGCTATAAATATTAACTCCATGAAAATAGACCAGAAGCCTTGATCTGTGGAGCAGTTGCTTAGTGTTTGGACTAGAAAAATAATAAAATCTCATCACGGTACACATAGGAAAGGCACACTGAGCATATTTCTATAAGCTACTGCTTTGGGTAGTCTCTGAACCCTATGGGGTTCTCATCAAAATTCTGGTGTAGGCCCCTCCTGAACCCCCTGTAAATCCCTTTCTCATCAAACAGTTTTTTGACTCTTGACTCACTGTTACCTTCTGTACTCTGATCTAGATAATAAAATCATCCATGAAAAGAAACTTGTCTTGTCCAAGCCAATAAAGCACACTAAACATTTAAGGTGCTACAACAGTAAATACTTGTGATAGTAATAGCAATACTTTTTCATAATTAATCCTATGGCTAGCTCATATTAAAGTACAGATTTTTGCACATGAGCTTTGTTCTTGGTCAGGAACTTTTCTTTTTTTTTAACATTGGGGTTTGTGTGATTTGATCCATCAGTGTTTGTGACCCATGACAAGAAAATTCTATTGAACTTCCCACAGAGACAGCCAGGCAGTTTCTGTACTAATCACTTGGCACACTGGCTCAAGAGGTTTTAAATAGTTACTGTTAGCACCTCGGAACAAAGCAAGTCAGGACACAGCAAACAAGCAAAGAGCAAGAAAGATCTGCTTTCTCTGAGAAACCAGCTCTGCGCTTGCTCCCTCCATCAGAGACATCCCAAGAGCCACCTCAGCCTCAAGTTATTCAGAGCTGTGCAGTTTTTTATGGAACAACTGGACTTCTTAAAGGAGAATGGAAAGGGACCTTTAAAATTATAAAAAAATGTAAGTATCCATAGGCTTACCTCTGAGGTCAGAAAGCGCTAGCCGACTGTATAGGGTTAGACCCCTAGGCATCTTTACAGACCGGTCTTTTGCCTTTATGTGCTGGAGAAAACCCCAAAAAAACCAAGAACAACCAAAAAAAACCCCCATGAAACGCTACCTTTTCTTTGGAAAAGGTGGTAGGCATGCTAGAAGACATGCAAATTCCAAAGTTTTTGGAAGATTGCTCAACCCATGACATACAATGCTGTGAATGTTTATAGACAGAATATTGAAGAACTCGTTCCACATGTAATTCACATCCAGAAGCTGATAATAATACAGCTATTTATTTCTAGTGACACAGTTCCCAGCAACTGCTTGTGTTTTGTTTAGCCATTAAGAAGGCTTGGAAATAATAACTCTCTAGCTTATGTGGCCTCTTGCGATTAATTAACATTATTGTCACTTCGGAGCACATTTCATAATTCTAATTTTCTAAATTTTTCTGTCTGAATTCCATCCATTTCTCACTCTAAGGTTTAGCTAGCTTTCAAATAAAGCCCTTGTAAGTTCCCCTGCAAATTATATTACTTGGAAAACTGCAATTTCTGCTGAGAGTTTTACTATCCTAATAAATGGCAGAATTCTCAAGTAAAGGAATTGCTTTTTTTTTTTCCCTATGGGGAAAACACAGAAATAATGAAAAATAGACAGCTAATTCATAGAGTTACCAAGAATGAAATCTGAACAATATATAACCAGAAGCAGCAGCAATGAAATACAGTGCACTTAAGCGAAGATGAGTTTTGAAGGAAAGAAAAGGAGATCATAGCTAGCAGAAGCTAAGAACAGAAGCTTCCCTTGGTAGAGATGCACAGCTGTTGCCAATATACTTGAGTGAAGTACAAGCATGGAGATGTTTTCTAAGTTAACAGGTGATTCTTGTTGCCTAAGAGGGTAACAAGGCAATAAGTGGACTATGAAAAGTAGCCCAGTTAGTAGGAAGAATAGAAGGTAATGTAGTGAAGGAGTAAATATGGAAAATAAGAAAAGGGGAAAATGTGCTTATCCTGTTGTTTTGAAAGGCTTTTGAATTTTTGCTGCTCTGGGAGGAAGACCAGGCACTGCTACCTCCTTTTTCTCTCTGAAAGTCTGCAAGATTTCAGCTTTGAGGTAGATCTGCCTGGGAGGTAGATTTGACACTCTTGAATCTGTAAGAGCAGGGCTGGTCTGTGCTGCAGCCTTGAATGCTGCATCTGCTTCCCCCTGTCTGCCTCTCCACGCAGTGCTGGCTGCAGCTCTTCATCACTGGGTGAAAAAACCGTTGTGGTGCTGCCATTTCCTTGGCTGCCAGGGGTAGCTTTAGCTCATCCCCCTGGGACCTTCCAGTCCTGCTTCCTGACCTGTTTTTCTAGTGGTAACTATTGGTGAGTCGTAAGAGGGGCATGTTATGGAATTTCCTTATAAGATTGCCTGTCAATATTTCTTGCTGATGAGACCACCAGGAATTCACTGAGAGGCCTGCTATGGTAATTGTGTTTCATAAGGAAAAATGCCACAGCAGTAAGGTAAACTTTTAAACTTTAAAATGAATTGAACTTTTCTCATATCTGTTTCGTACCAATAAAATAGAGCACACAAGGTCCCAAGGTTGTTTGCAGGTATCTTTGAAAAAACTATCTCTTGAGAATTTATTCTTGCTTCTTCCTGGATCCACAGATCCATCTGTTCTTTTGAATTTTGTTTTAATCTGTTATTGTACATAGACATCTCCAATTTAATACTGCTCTCTTCTCTAAAAAAGAACAAAAACGAAGTAAAAATTTGACAGCAATCATGGATGAGATTTCCAAGCTACCCAAAGAATGTAGATGCCAGTCCATTAACTCTTGTAATTAATGGAATAATGATGAAGGATGAGTATTTGCATATTAGTTTTATAATAGATGTCCTGGCTTATTCTTTAAAGTACTAAATCCCTATTGTTCTGAACAAATGCTAAGCTAAATAAAATAACACCTGCCTCAAGAAAGAGATATTAAAAAATTGTTTTTATAACAGAGATTTGTTTTCAGGCTTACTGAGTAGAAACTGTTTCCAAAAACCAGATTCAGAGTGAGAATTTCCACTAGATTTCAGTTACCTTGAATCAAATTAAATAAACCTATTTCTTGGCTGAGGTGAGGCAGTATTAATACACTGACTACAGTAAAAGACTTTAGTTTTGTATGAACTAGGAATCCACTTCTTCTCAGTCTTCCTTTGAGTCACCACAAACCTGAATACAGAATATTAATGGACTTACACTACATTTCACTGCAGTCTAAATTCTTCCATTTATATAAAGCCACAACACAAACCTGGTCTCAGGTAGACTATGGTAGTTCACAGTGGGACAAGCTTTTCTCTTTCTGTGAATAAATTGGTTTTCATAATTTACAGGTCAGAGCTTGTTTTTCAATGATTTTCAGGGACTGGCTTTTTTTTCTGTCTTATTATGGCTTTGCTTTAAGATTCCTTTTTCCGTTCCCAAGAGGATGGGGTAAGTGACCTCTGTGAAGTGTGTCCCTGGCCAGGCTATCAATTGCAGAATGAGGTGTTTGCACTTGAGCAGATGCTTGGTTTGTGTTTCCTGAGATGAATCTCCTGGATACACACTGTCAGATGATAATGATGCATAATTGATTTTTATAGCTAATTTCTTGCCATACAAGTGCTGTATGAAAATTTCTCTTCAAATGTTTGTTTACTGCTAGTGATTAATCCTGTAGCTTGTATATTTACATGATGGCCCGTAGCTAATGCAAATTTTCTACTAGTCGGGAGCCTTCAATGGTTTCTTCTCTCTTGGAATTTCTTCCAGTGGCTTTAAATGAAGGTAACATTTTATGGTGTCTTTATTATACATCAATAAGTGGCTTTTTTAATGGAAGAGAAATAACTTCAAAAGAGACTGGACATTTAGTTTGGTCCTGTTTGTGTCCTCTTGATGTGTGTACTTGGCATGTTAAGTCTCCTTCAAAGTTTAGCTGCCATTTCTCCCCTGTTTTCAGTTTTAATGAGAACTGTGGATGGGAGAAGGTCATAAGCTCACAAGCCGTGGAGTGAAAAGAGAGAGGGCAGGACTGGTTTATTGCATATAAATTTCCATATAACAGCAGACAAAGTTTGGATTAAGTGCTTCCTGAGATGCACTGGTTTTCCTGCTTAGCATTCCAAGTATCGTGGTCACTACTTTTCCCTCACACAACAGCAACAGGAAGGAATTCCCAGTGGTGAGAAAAAGGCCCAAAAGTTGTTCAGTAAGTAACATTACAGTCAGTGCCCCAGGAATGATACAGTAGTGTGGATCAAGAACACACTAAAGACATTTTGCATATGGATGTGTAGACTGAGAGTGACTGCAAATTCTTTTTTGGTAGGAGTTAATTCTTTTACTTGCATGATTGGTGTCGTTAATGGTCAATGCACGTGAAGATGTGGCCAATCATAATGCACCTTCTATTCCACAAACTGATAGAGCCTAGACTGCCTGAAAGGAAAATCAGGCACAGTTGTCTTAGACAAAAGTTACTAAGTGCTCTTGTAGGTTATTTGGGGCAGAAGATTGTAAAATGTATAGTGCATATCAGGATATACAAATGTAGAGACTAAGCACTGCTTACCACATAAAGCATGATGAATTTGTCAGTGTAATTTTTACAGCACTTAAAAACTCAGTGAAGAATAAAGGTATCCCTGGTTATTCTGCTCTCCTGTGGGAAATGGCAGTATTGTGAACAAGAAAATATCTGATCATCCAGGATTTTAATCTTAATAATGGACTACAGCAAGTCATTTCTGAGAGCTGTACAGTGAACACTGCGCTCCAATTAGTAAGATAGCCAGCCTGTTGCACTTATGCCTGTTCTTGATTCTCAAAGTCTTTTTGCTCATGATAGCCTGATGTTAATGTGAAATGTGTTTTCAGGAAGTCATTCAAATCCAATGTAATGAAGAAGTGTTAAGGTATATGTTTTGTTATCATTTTTACTGTTGACATTTTCTCTCAAGGAATCCCCCAAAAAAATAAAATTCTAACAGCAATGCATAAGTTCTGGTCTGACTTCTGGACAATATTTTGCTACCTATTATGTGCTGTACTCACATTATGCTAGTTCGTTCATTTTGAATTTCAGTGGTCTATATGCTATATTGGAATCTATCTGATTTTTTAAATAAAAACAGTAGAGATAGATGTATGCAAGCAAACTGTTCTGTGGGACAAAAGCGTTCACTGAATTACAATGCTGAGCTCCCACAACATTTGCTGGAGTTCATGTGGCAATCCTTAGTTGATAAATATGAAATTTTTTTATTAAGGCTGCCTGTTAAAATCACTTTTGACTTTCCCCAGAGGTACTCTAAAATCTTCCATTGACACTTTTTAATGGAGAAATGTTCTGTTTTCAAAATGCCAAGCTTCATAAAATTATTCCAATTCCTTAGAGTAAAAAATAAAAAAAGAATAAAATTATCTAAAGGCATTTTTAATTGCAGAAAATATGAAAGATGTGTTCAAATCTAACACAGAAAAATTTGTATTTTTATTAATCTCTAAAAGAAAGTCTGCTACATTATGCTTCAAATTCAATGCAGGTATTCAATGTTTTTGACATTTCATTAGGTATCTGTTCTCTCCCATAATGTTAGTTTCCTTTTAAGGGAGAATGGAAATACCCAGGGAGCAGTTATTCAAAATGTCAAGCCCATTTAATATCTGATTTGATGACTGAAATAAATTTGTGAAGGTTTAAATAAGACACCAGATAATTTTCTCCAGAAAAAAAATCAAGCTAGGAAAGTGAGTTCAGAAAAAAGGAATGGATGCATCTTGTCCACAATTTTGAATATATTGTGTTACATGCTTACATCCTTAGAGTATGATTTACATTTATACAGTACTAAAAAGCCTGAGCATCAAAAAGTAATTAATTTTAAAAGGAATAATAAACAACATAAAGGAAATTAGACCTACTATTCCAGTTTCTCTGAAAAAGGCTAATTCTGTTGATGGTTATGTAAAAGACCAAGCCTATTCATGAACTTTTGTAGTGTCTTGGGGTGATTCTATGACCATACTGTATTCCCCATCGCCTGCTTGATTTCTAGTGTACCTTTAAATTGCAAAGGGGGGAGAGAGAAGCCGAGAGAACTCTTCAAAGCGGCCAGCTTGACCTTGCAACTAGAATGTTTTGCATTCTTTTCTCTCCCGATTCTGACAACATTTGGTTGGTTAGAGGATTTTTGCTTACTAGTCACTTCGGCTTTCAGCGGAGAAGGGACTGTGATCTGCCTCAGCGGCTTCTTTTCCTCTTTGGACTGTTTTTGGTTTGCTTTTCATCTGAGACCGGCTGTCATCTCCGGACCTGCTCGGCGGGCCCCTCCAAGGGGGATCGTCGGACCCTGTCTGGCCGGCCCGGTCCAGCTCAGGACTGCAGGTTTTACCTACAGAAAGAACTCTAATATCCATAGTCCTCTTTTAGGGGACAGGGGAGGGGGTTTCAATATCCTTTTTCCCGTGACAGCAGGGGACTCTGTTTTGTTAAATAAATAGTTTTTTTCACTTTCACTCGAGAAATTATTTTCCCGAACCCGTGGGGGAGGTGCTGCCGGGGCCTGCTTGCCTGGCAGGCAGGAGAGAGAGAGAGAGAGACGCCCCTCTCGGGTTGTTTCCTCCCGGATTTGTGTCCAAACCGGCACATGTAGAAAAAAGGGATCTAATTTTCCAAGCTGTCATTGTGATCAATCACAATAGCAATCTCGTCCTGGATGAAGGTTTGTGATTAAGAAATACATAGTTCAGACCAAACATTCAGATACCAAATGGAAACATTTGCAATGTACCAGCTCCTTGCAAAGGTGAAACATCCCACAGAACAGCTGTTGTGGTGTGGCAAAAATGAATAGCTTGGACTCCAGTTATTTTCCTTGGGCTGGACTAGAAACAAGCACTTCAGAGTTCCAGGTCAGTGTTGTATCAGCTCCTCTGCCAAAGACCACTGGTTATTTGAGGAGACAGGATCAGGAGAGAGTGGGAAAGCTTGAAATATTACTACAAAAGGAAAAAAAAAAACCAAAACCCCACTTCCCCTTCCCCACCCTAGACAAGAATCAGTTTGTAATGGGGAAACAAGGAGGCATTGTGAAACTGGCATTTCATTGTTTTCCTATTGGTGAGGAGACATGTACACAATTTGTTGAAGTCAGTGAGACGGAAGCAGGCAATAAGGATTTCACAGCCGGGTCATTTTCTATTCATTCTGTTCTACAGCAGTGCACATGCAGCCGTGAAGTGCTTGGAGTGCTAACCCATCTGTTCTCGGGAGCGGCTCACATCCAGTGCGCTAAAAATACTCTGTCTGCCAAGGAGACAGTCAAGGTGCTTTGAAAAGGCTTGGATGCTTTTACTTTGGGCCACAGATAAAGGTGATAAATTAAGAGGGGGCTCTTTTGTTTTTATCTCTCTTCCTCCACCAGACCTATTAATAATGAAGCAAATTCAAAACAATGAAGGAGAAACCTTCCTGCTGGCTAATACTCTGTTTATAATCCTGGGTCTGCACCTGCCCACAGTGCTAAAGTTCGATTCAAGTTACACTTCAGTAATTGATGATCAGCTGCCATATCCCTTTATAAAGCTTTTTCATCAATGTCTTTTGTGGTTCATTTTCTATCAGCAGCAAATCAATGAAATTTTAATGGCATAGAGAGCCGACTTGAGACTGAATTATGTTGCTTTACCTGTTTCAATATCAAGTGAAGATCTCAAAGGCTAGACAGATAATAGTTCTTCAGATTTTTTCTTTGTTTCTGCAGAATGGTGGCATCTTTGTAATCAGCTATAATAAAGATTGAAGGCATTAATGAACTTGGTTTTACTGTGCTGTAAGAGACAATGGAAAAACGTGGGGTTTGAAGCTGACAGCCGGATCTTTATAAATGCTGCAGCGGTGTAGCAGGGAATGCATTAACTCCTGGATCTGGTGATTCGGGGAGAATCTGAAATGGTCTTAAAATCTCCAGAGTAATGCAGTAATTAACGGGGCACAGGGAAGTACAAGGTCAGGAACTGAGTTAGCTTCTTGAAAGCTGCAGTGGAAGCTGTATTGTTGTCACAACAGTCCCACCCGTCACTCTGAGGGCGAAGGTGTCCCGGAGCCGCGTCTGTGAGCAGTGACGGGCAGCACCGAGGGGGCCCGGGCAGCACCGAGGGGGCCCGGGCAGCACCGAGGGGCCGGGCAGCACCGACGGTCCGGGCAGCACCGAGGGGGCCCG
>VWPU01014788.1:0-93653 GCA_013398955.1 Callaeas wilsoni | reverse complement strand
GTCACGCCCGCCCCTCCCGCCCCATCCCGCCCCCGAGTGTCCCGGGGCGCTCGGCGCCGCCGCTCCGCCCTTCGGCAGCGCCGCGGATCGCTCGGTGTGCGGCTCCCGGCACACCCGCACCGGCGTAGCGGGACGCGGGCGCTCCATGAGGTGAGGGCGCGGCGCGGGGCGGCGGGCGCGGGTCCGTGTGCGCGGGTCCGTGTGCGCGGGTCCTTGGGCGCTCGGCGGCGGGCGCTGTGAATGGGGCTTTGTGTGCGGCGCCCACCTGCTCCCGCCTCCGCCGCCCGGCGCGGGGGGCTCCGGGCGCTTCCCTGGCGGAGCCCGAGCGGGGAAACCTCTGAGGGGCGCAACAGGAGGAAACTTCTCCCTTCTCTTCGCCAGGCGCTGCCGGAGCGCCCGGTTTGACTGGTGTGGGGGAGCGGGCAGCAGCGGGGGTACGCAGCCCATGAGTCGCTGCGGGTTTATTTTATTTGCTCTGTAGTTTAGGTTTTGTTTGCTTTGTTTTGTTTTGTTTTCCCCTCAAGATGCGTGGCGGGGAGTGACAGCTGCCCGCGGGGGTGAGGGATGGCACCGCCGGTTCACTGCCCCGCACCCCTGCCCGCCTGCAGAGGGGTCTCCGCGGGTCCCTCGGCCCCGAGCGGAGCCGCCCGAGCCGCCCCGGGGTCGGGGGTCGCGGGTCCCTGCTAGCGCGGGTCCGGCTGAGCCCCGGCAGCAGCAGTGCCGGTCCCGGGGCGCCCTGATGGGAGTTAAATCCTGCCCTGGGGAGACCCTCAGATTCCTCCCTCCGACCAGAGGGGTGGCCCCGGCTGTCCCGGTGCTCTCCCCGAGGGTTTGGTGGGAGCCCATGGAGGGCAGGGTCGCTGCCGGGCTCCGCCGGTCTCCCTGCCCCGCTGCCGGCCGCGGATCCCCTTACCCCGCGGGCGCGCAGGGGACTGCGCCTTCCTAAGGCAGCGCGGGCTTAAAAGATCCAGATTTTCTGTTGCTGTTTAACAACAAAAAAAAAAGTAGTCTGCTTTAGGAATAGCATCGAGTTTAATCGGGAACCTGTGATTCTAACTTCCCACAGGGTATGGGAAAGATTTATCTTCCTCTTGCGCTGCGTTTGGCAGCACAAGCCTTCTGCAGTCTGCTGTTGCCACTTGTGACATTCTTAACTTTCTCCTTGTGAAAAGAGTACGCTTTAACAGCTTTGCAGGATCACTAACGAATTCTCCTGTTTGCTTCTATAAAGAGTATGAATGTGCTTACTACAGCATTGATATAAAACAGTTCCAGTCTACTGCTACTTTCATAGAAGCTGTAGACTCTTTTTTCCTATTCCTTTTCTTCTTCTCTACCCTAGCAGGTTGTAGATTAGCTGTGTCATTAAAAAAAAAATAGATCAAATGCCAAAAATTACGCATACATCGTGTTAGAAAGGTTTTCTGGTGTCCAGGATTTACTAGGAGTAACTGAATTTGGTAAATATCTGCCAATGACCTGCTTGGCTCTTGTCTTGGGACACTCATGGAAAGCTGTCAATGAGATTTTATTTACTAATAGAAGAATTGCATAACAGCCATATGAACCAGAGTGAAAGAGCATTTTGAGTAGAACAATGCATCATATGAGCTCAGGGTTCCCTTGATTTGAAGCCAAGCTCAGTGCCAATAAGTCACTGTGCAGTAGCAGACACCCATCCTTCCAGTCTCTAACAATCTTGGCCCTCTGCTATTCTCTTCCCCTTCTAAGAGTGCATCTGCTAGCAAAGCAATAAAATGCTACCTCCTCTCCAATGCTTCCCTGAACTGAGAGATAGATGGATAACATCAAGTGAAGAAGAGACTAGATGGAAGGCTGCTCATCTCATGAAGTGATGTAAGCCTTTCATCACTTGCTTGCTTCATCTCTTCCTTTTTTTTCCTTCTGTATGTTCAGTTTTCCTTATCCCCCTCTCTGATGAGGACTTCATGCCTTTTTTGAGGGAGAAGCTGTGATTGGAGAAACATGAAAGCTAGTTCTTGTGTAAGATGTTGGTAATTTCTAAATCCTGCTGCAACAATACCCTAATCACATTCCTTTTGGGACCTGATTGTGGGCTAGTTCTTTTTGCACAGGCATAGTGCTTGAAATAAGTACAGAGGAAAAAAACCCAAGGGGAACTAGAACAAATAAATTCAAAGCTTCAGTGCCTTGCTTAATGGCAGACATAGTACAGTACTAAAAATTCCAAGGTAGAAGCATAGCAATCCATACCATCTTCTGGGCTTATAGATTTGAGCAGCTGGCTCTTGCATGTCTGAGAAGCCTGCCCTCTTGCCAGCATTTTTTGGAGCTGCTGTCTAGCTGCCTGTGGTTGCATGCAGGTGATAGCTCTGGATTTGAGGTAGCTTGGGCTTTGCTTTCAGAGTTGTCAGTTGTGGCTGCTCCTTACATTTAGAGTCATCTGATCATGGGCTTTTAGGGTTCAGAGGAAGTAATGCAAATAGGTATAATTCTGGTAATATGTTAGAGCAGAGCTTGTTGTTGTCCAGCTGCCAGAGACATGCCAGTCTGGTGAACTCTGGGAGCAACTGAAGCTCTGGCTGGCACTTTGGACTAGCTGACAGTCCAGGTACTTGCCAAGGACTACAGGAGTGGAAGCACACAGCAGTGAAATAAAGCATCCTTCCCTTGTGTTGAGGTCTAGAACAAGACGGCCAGTAACACCTGGAGGTCATGGTGGTAGTCTGTGTGCTGAACTCGAGATGGTCATGTCTTAGGGAGAGCCTCACAGTTAGTGCATTTTCCTGGGAAGTTTTAGGTCTTGACAAGTCCTTCCTCTGCAGGCAGAACTTGCATTTTAGATGAATGCTGTAGTAACTTATGTATATTTTCTAAAGCTGACATAGTCTTCTTTTGGTTTTCTGCCTTGAAGCCATTGCTGGTACTGAAAATACTGTAAAACAAGATGTGTCTTTTTTTTTTTCCCTCCCACATGAATCTGTTGGGGGAATGGCTAGAGGAGAGAGAAAGCCAAATTTTTCGGTCTTTACAACAGGAAAAGAATTAGTATGCTGGTCTGCCTGTGACTCTGTAACTTCAGTAGCTGAGGATGTTCCATTTCTTTTCTCATATCTTTTGAGAGGCAGGGACCTACTGTTAGTTCTTGCAGATGTCTGACTTCCCAAAGGCACTTTGGTACACCCTGAAATATCTCTGCAGAGTTTTGACACTTGAGTACTTTCTGCGGACTTTGTTTACAATTACTTGCCCGAGACACCAGCACGTTAACTCTAAGGGATATGTGAAGATTCGTAAGTCTATGAAGGCTGGGAGAAGTATCTTAAACACTGTATCTTCTTCTCCAATATTTGTACAGCACCTAGTTCTGCTGCTGTTGAATATAAATTTCAAAAACCTGAATAAAATCAGATAAAAATCACTAGATTATCACTAAGATCACAGAATCCCAGAACAGCTGGGGTTTGAAGGAACCTCTGGAGATCATCTAATCCAACCCTTCTGCCAAAGCAGGTTCAGCTAGAGCAAGTTGCACAAGATCATGATCAGGAAGGTTTTGAGTATTTCCGGAAAAGGAGATTCCACAGCCTCTCTGTGCAGCCTATTCCAGTGCCGTCACCCTCAAAGTAAAGAAGTTCTTCCTCATATTCAGATGGAATTTCCCGTGTTTCAGTTTATGCTTGTTGCCCCTTGTCCTGTCACCAGGCATGCCTGAAAAGTGTCTGACCCCATCCTCCTGACACACATCCTTAAGATATTTGTAAGCATTGATAAGATCCCCTCTCAATCATCTCTTCTCCAGGCCAAACAAACTGAGCTTTCTTAGCCTGTCCTCGTGGCAGAGATGCTCCAGTTCCCTAAACATCTGTGTCCCTCTACTGGACCCTCTCCAGAAGTTCCTTGCCTTTCATGAACTAGGGAGCTTGGAATTGGACACAGCACTCCAGATACAGCCTCACCAGAGCAGAGCAGAAGAACCTCCTTCAGCATGCTGTCCACACTGTTCCCAGAGCACCCCAGGATACCACTGGACTTCTTGGCCACAAGGACATACTGCTGGCTCATGTTTAACCTGTCCACCAGGACTCCAGGTCCTTCTGGATGGCAATGGATTTCAGCAGGCTAGCCCCTAACCTGTACTGGTCCCTGTGCAGCAGGACCCTGCACTTGCCTTTGTTACCTTCATGAGGTTCCTCTCTGCCCAACTCTAGCCTATCCAGATCTCACTGAATGGCAGCATAGATACCATTCCACAAGTATAATTTGCCAAATGTAGGTGTTGATCTGATGTCCTGCTAGTTTATAGCATTGATAGTCTTCCAGAATAGAAAATATCTGAATTTTTAGTGTTTTTTATTGAAGGTAGGAAACACATGAAACTCAATTTTTGAGTAATGTTAAAAAAGATGCTCTGTTTTCATCAGCTAAAATATTTAGCCAAGAACTTAGTAGCTGAGTAGGGGACCTGTGTTATCAGCACAGTCTCTGAAGGTATTTCTAGATTAAAGTAGTTTCCAGTAGGATACCCTTCCAAGGTTTTTATGGGAGTGGGGCCTGTCAAGTGTCTTAGGTGCATTGCTTTGATGTTCCTGTCTTTCTAATTGCACCCTTAATAGGTGACTGCTCTGCCTTAGGCTGTTTCAGAATATTAATCCATAAAGTCATGGACATGTCTCTTCATAGATTTAATGTTGCAGCTGTGGAGTTTGTTTTGTTTGATGATTCTGAAGAACATCAAGTTGAATGGTTGATAACAGAATACCAGGAAGGAAGAATAAACAAGTACTAGCTGTTGTTACTCATGTGGGTTTCTCATTTAAGAACTGATATTTCAGAAGTGGAACTCTAAGACATTTTTCTCTATTACTAATTGTAGGTAGATGCTTTATTTCCAATCTCATCCAATTGAACTGGATAATGAATGTAGAAAAGCCTTCAGGACTGCGACATATCTTATGTATGATCAAACTAAAGAAGATGGTCTCAAAATTGAGGGCCGTGCAAGGGTGTGCGTTTGTTTTAGAGACAGGGAAATTGAAGGCACAGAAAGAGCATCAGTATGTCACAGTTCGTGCAGCAAGTCTTGTCTCTTTTTGTTGTGCTCCTCACTGACTTGGGTGTGTGTTGAGAGACACTTCCAGACAAAAGAACTGGAGTGGGACTGGAATAAAATTGTATGTAAGGAGTGAAGGACAAATTTACCTGGACTTCATTTGAGTTAGAGTTTTGCCCGGAGTCCTGTCTAATGTGTCAAATAAATAAATCAGGGGGATGTCACATTTTGATTTTTCTCTAACCTGCTCCTGTAATTCACTGTAAAGCCTTGTTGGTGCTGGCTTTCTTCTGTCTGTCTAGAACTGCATTTGAATACGCTATTTCAACAAACTGCATGTATTTTCAGATTGACCATCTTGCCTGGGTTTGTGTTGGCTCTATGGCATCCTCAGAGGCTGGTACTGCTTCAGCTGAATCCATTAAAAGGAAATGTAACATTTGCAAATTCTGAAAATCAAAGGAAGTGTAAGAGTAAAGAGTTGATACAAAGTCTTCTGGAGAGAGGAGGAATAGCTGTAGATTTGTTAGTGTTGCAATATCTATGGCGCTCTGACTTCTGGGCTCAGATGCTTAAATTTGTACAGTTCAGCACATCCTTGCCAGTGATTTGTGAGCAGATAGAGGGAATGCACTGAGTTACCCAAGGCCCCCGCTATCTCTGATGTCTGATTCTGTTTAGAGTGGGATTAACTGTATATAAATCACTCCCACTCTTGTGTAGTGCTTGGGCTTCCCAGTGCATTTTTCAGTGGGTTTTCATTAGTAAGTAATAGTAGATTAACCAAGCCAAAAATTATTTGTCTTTATAGGTAACACTGAGTTTATAAAATGCTGTTCCATTTGACTTTTCCTATGATAGGAGGGTGGGTTACTCAAAATGGAAAAATTGAGCTGTGCTGATAAAGAGTGGGGATATGTTCCTGTAGCTTTTAGTCGCATCATACAGGCTTCTCTGATTTGGCCTGAGAAATGGAAGAATATGCTCAGCTGGATGGAAATAGGAAGTAGTCAGGGGAGGTGGAGTGTTGGGCGGATTTTTTTAGAGCAGAGTGGGCTTGCTGCATTTATGTAAGAGCAGCCAAAGAGGCTGAGCAATGGCTAATGCCTCCAGGCAGTACTGTGACTTTGGCAATATTAAAGAGCAGCTTGGGTTTGAGCACATTCTTGATATTGGAGGATAGGTCGAGGTAGCTCAGGGACGCGAAGCATTTATGGAGTTGGATACTGAAGGTGATCAGCAGAAGGGATGCATTAGTGTTGATGCCTCTGGCTGCTTTGCAGTGCTGGCTGCTGCTAGGCTGTGCTTCTGGGTCAGAGCTGGGCTTGTGGCTTACAAAGTGATCATCCAGAGGGTAAATGATAGTGTGCTTTGGGGGAAGATGCTGCTGGGGCCCCTTATTATACTTATACTCTCACCCTTGAGAGTAGGTGTAGTTTCACTAAAGAGGCTGTAAGTGTGTAGCAGCAGGAGTACTCTTCCACACTCCAGATCCTTTTTTCATTTCCCCCACACCTCTGTGTGTGTTGCCAGATCTTGCCTAGAGTCTGCAAATCTTTCCTGTAACCTTTCAAGGTTAAAAAAGGTTTTTTTGAAGTGTTTTTGGGAGGGGAAGGGGAAATCAGTTGAAACATTAGTCATGCTTTGCTGCGAAAGAGCTCTGTGTGAGATGGAGGCTTCTCAGGGTGTTCTGAAAGAGGTGCAAGATTTTTGACACCTAAATTAATTGAATTCAGCACTTATCAGTGAGGGGTGACTGATTAGCATGAACACTGTGCATAATATGCGGTTTTACCATAAACTTCCAGTTTTACTTAGGGAAACGAAGTCTTTTCTTTGTTGCATCATTGGATTTTGGCCCCCTCAAGGAGTTAATTGTAACATTGTTTGAAAGGCCTTGCTCTGATTTTAATGCAATTTAATGAAAGGGAAAAAAATGTCAGTATTGTTGTTTACTGTGGTTTGCACAAATCGCACTACAAATCAGCAGAGAAGATTATCCTAATCTGTTTCTTACATTTAAACCTAAAGATTGTATTGTGTATTAAAACACAGTTGCAATGAAATTATTGAGGCCAAAGATTACCACTGCTTCAATGTCTCTTGTTTTAGCTAGATAGGTTTACCACCTACCTAACGATGTTTTTTGTGGCTTGTATTCCTCAAGGCTGTTTCTTGACATTAAGCTAAAGGAAGATGAGATAGAGGACTAGGTATTTAATTTTGGAGCTAATGTTTAAAAGCACGTGATCAGCATTAGCTGTTGAGAATCCCTGGAGTTAAGCACTTATTTGCTGCAGCTATAAAATGACAGTGCTCAGTATTTATTACCACGTTCATTCTGAAAGCAGAGAAATGCCACTATTAGTAGAGATTGCTTCTTGTTAATACCTGTGATTCATTGCAGAAATATTGTTTTGAAGTGTCTTTGTGCTCCCTAGTGAATTTCTAGTAGTCACTTCCTATCTTGTAGAACAGGGGAGTATTAATGGTGCTTCCTTTATCCCCCCTCTGGCAAACGAACAGTTGTCATAAAGCTCTGCCGAATCAGGATTCTGACCTCTTTTTGCATGAATTCCAATAATTACACCCTTTGAGAGGGAACTTCCTCCTTTAAACGGTGACGAGAAAGGCAGCCCTCACCACTTCATGCATTTTTCTCTATACGGTCGAAGGATTATGGGCATTATGATGCACAAATTGTAATCTTAATGTTTGTGTTTAACTACGTTGTATGGAAAATATACAGATGTGAAAAACACCCTAAGCTTGGGAATGCTGTTTTTGTGTGCTTGAGCATGCTTTTTTAATTATGCTGAGTATTTGAGTTTCACATTCAATGTATAAAATGTGCTTCTTCCTTTCTCACAAGAGGGAGAATAACATTTTACATATTAGGAGTGTTTGCAAAACTTGTTAATTAGACTCTCCTACAGGTTCCTCAGAGAAGAGGGTCCAGCTTTGCAGCTGCTCCATGTGTGTACCTGCAAGGAGTTTCCATCTCTCTCACAGCCTTGTAGTTGAGCACTTTGTCTTCCGTAGGAGCTATAATAAATCTTTTGTCCATAGGAGCCAAAAATGCTGAGGGAGTGGGAAGGGTAAAGACAGCCTACAGCAGACAATTCTTTGGCAATCTTTATGTGAGGAAAGATTTCTTGTTTTCAATTCCCTGTGCACAGGATTTATTTATACTTCATTAACTGGTCCAATTAAACAGTTTACTTTTTTTAGTCAAAGTATATTTAAGTTATAAAATACAAAGTCCTTTTAAGTTTTGCACTTTGTGGGATATTGTATAATGTTTCACATCTTTAAAATTTCTTTACATGTTTTTTTTTTTCTTTAAAAGTTTGGGGTTTGTTTGGTTTGGATTTGGGTTTTTTTGCTGGTGTGGTATGTAAAGAGAGCCAGGTAGGTAATGGTATTTGTCTTGTCTGTACCCTGGCATTTCTGGTCTTTGCAGTTCTCATCATCCTTGGTGTTTTAGAGGATAATTTAAGAGATTATTGGGCTCTTGCTGAGTTTCAGGCTACTTTCCAATGCCGATTATGACAGTTGTTGTGCAATTTAAACACTTTTTCAGAGTTTGGGTAGGTGTAGCAGGAACAAAGTGGTATGCTTCTCTCAGAGCAATCTGAAATAATTCCTTCTTTTCACTTGGTCAGTTATTATTTTTTAAACTTTTTTCTTTTTTTTTACTATTTTACAAATACTCCATTCCACCCAGGAAAAAGCTAGGAAATATTCACCTGGGTCACAGATTGAAAAGGTTCTGCAAAATCTATTTTGCTTTTGTCTTTCTGCTTGCTAAAGAATTAGCAAACTCATTCCCCTTCTGATTAAATGCAAGAATTTTGAATGAAACCCCTTGTTCATATACCTGGAAGCAGTCAGTGATCCGACATGGCTTGAAAATGACTGCTTAATTAGACTTAGAGTAATTTAATTCAATTTAATGATTTTTTTAACAGCTTACAAAATTACCCCATTCAGACTGCCTGCCACTACCTACTGGAGGTGTGTAGCCTGTGGGAAATGTGTTCGTGTGTATATAGGTTATGGGATTTTTTTGTTTGTTTGGGGTTTTTTTTAAAGAAAGGTACTTGAGTTTGTCTTAAATGCCTGTCAGATAAGTATGGGGTTGAACTAAATAACATGTTTACTTAGCACTGATTGCTATTCCTGAGTGGTAGTTAGGATTGTATTTTGTGGAAGTGTTCATATACGTATATATTCCACTAACAGTGTACTGTGTAGCTGGATTTCTAAAACTCGTAGTAGAGTGATAATGTAGAACATAGCAGCTTGCCTTTAGTAATGAGATGTACTTTTATGAAACAGCTGAATCTTACTTTGGTTATCAAACTGTAATCTACTGTTTCTGAAGAGTGATGTGAAACATAATGACCATACATGACCTATTTGAATTAATGCTTCAGTCCCTATTTCAGTTATTTATTTATCTGACTAGACTTGTAAAACTTTTTCTACTTTTTTTTCTAGGGTGGAGGGAGGAAGTTTATACAGCTGAACATCCTTAACTTTAAACTGTTCCTTCAGAAAGAATTTGTATGACAGCTAAAACTTGTAGATGAAAGCAACTATTTCAGTAAGCATACTGTAAAACTAGAAGTGTGGAACATTTTTACCTGGGTGCGTTTGCCAATCCAGATGTTGCTCTCTCATTAAGATTTTCTGCTGTGCTCTAGGAAAAAGCACATTGCCATGCTACTTTAATGTGCTGTTCACCATTATGTTGGATTGGCAACGTGTGGTATCATTGAAGCTTTCTGTAGGAAACTTTGCTCTAGACACTCACTTTCCTCTGTGAGAGTTTGCAGCTTGTCCCTTCAGTTAGTTTTATATGTTTGTTCAACTGCTGCTTTCCTTCACATGAAAGGGAGGAAGGGGGAACATGGCTGTGATAGTGCACTGCCAAGTTACAAGCAGCTATGGCTCTGAAAAATCCACATAGAGTTCCTTATGGGGAAGAATCCAAAACAATTCTTCCAGCAATAACCTCTGTCTTGCTCAGGTGATTTTGTCTGCTGTGTTGTGTTGAGCTGTCCTAGCATGTGTCCTCCGTCGTTTCAGTACAATTTAGAGTTTGGTTGGTGGTTGGACTTGTGCATACAATAGTGGCGGTACTTCTGCTACCCAGTGCAGACTCATGGTAATACGATGGTGGAATCTTAACGAATTACTTGGCATGCTTAATTATGATTTTGCCACTTTACAAATGGCTGTCCTGATGATAATATTAAAATAGGTAGTGGTCAGAGAAATCTGCTCGTGTAAGTATGTGGAGATGTAGTTAGTATAACATGATACACAGCTGAGTTTTTGGTAAACATTTGTTCTGTTCTTCAGTGGTCAGATTTAGGCTTACTTCTAAGTTTAGAGAAGAAGATAGAAAGTTTTCCTTAGGTGGCTGTTAACCTTTTTTAGAGCTTGAGGGCTAAATCCTCAAAGGGTGATAGAGGTATGCAAATTCAATTCTGACTTGCCTGCCAGTGAACTGAATGGTATCAAGTTGGAATCTTACTTTCTTTCTTTTTTGTCTAGATATTGACGAAGAATTAAAAGCTCCTCAAAGGTTTGGACGGTTGAATGTGATCAGCATGAAGAGCTTAAAAGCAAAGTTCAGGAAGAGTGACGTAAGTACTTCTGCTCAGTTTGACTGCTGGTTTTCATGCTGGAAACAAGTTCTTCACTCCCACCTTGATAAGCTTGTAGGTTAATGAATTACAGAGAAGAAAACCTTTTTGCAAGCACAAAGGCAACTGCTGAGTACAGTATGGAGCAGGCTGTTTCTATTTGTAGAGCCATACTCTGTTATGCAAATTAACAGTACTTTACTACCTTGGTCCCCATGGCTGAATCATACACATGTCTGTGGGGTCTGCAGAACTTCTGCAAGATTGTGGTGGTGCCCAATTTGGAACTTTGTTCCAGGTTTAGGATTAAGCTTTGTAAGGACTTTACTACCCAGTCATATTTCTGTCTAAGCCTAATACAGTTCTTATCAGTGTGCTGTTTGAGCACTTAACATAACGTCTCCCCAGTCTGTGGCAGAGTTTCTTTGTCAGCAAGAATATGGGAACCAGCTGAGCAATTAAGGCAGCTGTGGTTTATCAGTTCTAATGTGACAGGAGGGGTGGATGTGAGGCTGGAGCAGTGAGGAAGGAAGACGTAAATGTGGAAGTTCTCAGGAGAATCTTCAGAGCAGCATTTAGAGAGACATTAGGCTGCATATGATCTTGCTTCTTGTAGAAGTATCAGTGGAGACCCAAACTTCAATGTGTCTAGTAAGCAATACTTCCCTTGGAGCAGTGGAATGGCTGTAGTCTAGTCCTGTTCTTGTCCTTCTGTTCCTACTCATTCCAGGTTTTTGTCTTGCTAGTAAGAAGTCTGTGAAATAGGTGAGTTTGTGTTTAATTGATTTTCCAGATATCGTGTGGAATTTGTTACAAATCTTCATGATCTGTGAAGAATGTGGTGTCTCATTCTTCATCCCAAATTTTTGTGTCCTTTTGAAAGAAGTGATGTGTATTGTTTGTCATCGCCAGATTTGCATGGGGTCCTGGGGCAGCCATGTTGAATGAAGATGCTTAGATTTGAAAATGGAGCTTCTTAAGAAGTTTTGATGTTCAGGAATAAAATTACACAGTGCACTCAGTGGGTGTTTTGATGTGAAGATGGTCTCATGGCACACCATTAAAGTAATGTGGCTTTAGCCAGCCCGTAGTGCACATCAGTAGCAGAAGGAGGTAGAGTTAGGGTTGTGGTGTAACCTCCAGATGTGCTGGCTACTGCTCAGAAAGTCTGTTGAGCTGTAGGTTAGCATTTGGTTAGCATCTGGTGCAGCTCCTAATTGGCGTCCTTGCAGCAGCACTGGTGGATGCTTTGCTCCTTCAGTTTAGCAAGAGGTATTTCTTAAAAGACTGCCTCTATAAACAGGCTAAATATGTAAACCAACCTTTGCTTTCTAGAATATCTAGAATACTCCAGAAATATTCTAATCTTGCGTGCAGAAGGAAACACTTCTCACTACTTAAGCAGTATTTGGTTTTGCTGGTCACCAGACTGAATCAGCCAGTGGCACAGTGTCTTGTGCCACTTCACAACAAATAAAAGTCATATCACAAGTCTCTGGTGTCCCATCTAACTGAATTTGCCTTTCAGTTTAGAACAGCTAGAGTTCTGTGGTCAGATATTGTTGTTCCTGTTGCAATGAGCAGCAGCAATTGCTATTTTGAGTTCACCCACACCACTAAAACTTTTAATAGGCATCTACTTGAGTACTGAGAGTGGTCCATTGGCTAACACATGAACGCACTTGGAAGTTAGGTGTGCCGGTGTGTTAGGATGACTTCATTCACACCTTTATGCTGCTTGGCTGGGCTGCTGCTCTAGAGCAAAGGCTAAGTGACATGGGTGATAAAACCAGACCTTGCTGTAGAGAGTCCAGCCACTGTCATAAATTGCACTGGCTCACTTATTCCTTACTTATCTAGCCCTGATAACTTGTGTACGCCTCTCCCTGAAATCAAGGGCAGGCTGAACGTAATTGCTGTTTTGATACTGCTGTTGTCTACTGGCTGGAGACAAGGTTGACCGCAAAGGATTTTTCAGATACCTAAAATTTAGATATGCAGCTCTGAGAACACAACAGTCTAAATCCATGACAGTCTGGTTTCCTCTCTTTTGAAGCCAAGCCTTAAGGGCATAATTCAAGGCAACCAACCAGAGCTGTCCTACATTTTGTGCAAGATAAGCAAGGAAAATTATCCTTCTCTTCAGTTTCCAGAAGTTGCTCTTAGTTACAGTTTTTGAGGAGGAGAAAAAGGATGTCTTTTTGATGGGAATTAGTTGGTTGTATTTATATCTCAATTTATTATAAGATGTGGTAACTGCTCTTGGACTGGGGATGAGCGTAAAATCAGAAGGGATAGACTGAGTATTTTTCTCATTCCTCTCTAAGAGAAATCTTTAATGTATTGTATTTTAGAACTCAAGATCTCTTGGGGTAAGGAAGAGTACCCTTGTCTGTAACCTCATTGTTAGCATAAAAAAGTAAAGAGTGAGAAGAGTAGGAGGTAAGTCTTCGAGGTGTGCATGAGAAATAGGAATTTACAAGCACTTCTTCAGCAGTAGGGCTGATAACATAAAACTCTGTGCTGGAATGAAGACCACAAAGGAAATTTTACTGATGTATTGAAGCTCTCTAGGCTTTCCTGCAGTGGCTGAATTGAAAATGAGTATAACTGCTGGTACTCAAGTATATTTCTTGGTGTCCCTGCCAGAGGGCATTGCTTTGGTGCTCGAATGACACCGGTTTTGATGCCTGTGAAAGAGATGGCCCTGCTCCCTCTTTTTTCACATCTGCTCTTCTCATTTTGAGGGTATCTGACCCGGGAGTGAGCCAGGTCAAGGACAAGAAGTGATGGAAAAATACTTTGTGGGGTGAGTGTCAGATGGGTAACTGCTCTGCTCTGTGTTACTGTAGGGTCAGCCCTGACAGGAATGGTGGAAGTAGGAGGAACAGCAGGACATCCATTTCTGCAGTTGTTGCTTGGTTTAGTTGCATTGTCAGATCACACCCTGAGAATATTGACACAAAAAGCATGAGGATGGGCATGCCAGCAAAGGAGTTGCAGGAACACAAAAGTAAACAAGGCTGCTTATTTAAATATTTAGCAGAATTGATATAGTCCACAGCTGAGAGATGACAATATGACTCTTAGATGGAAGAGAGACTCCTCACTTCATACTTTTGCTGTATCCCTGTATCTTACCTGATTTAGTGTGTGTGAAGCAAGCCCCATTAACTGGAGAATCCTTTGTCCTTGACACACTTAATCACTGTGAAATCCTTCCTGGGGGTGTCTGTTGCCATGTGAACACATGTATTTGGAGAGAAGGAATGAGATTTATCACTCTGTCACAAATGACTATTGTCAAAGCGTGATATGTAGTCACAGGAGGATGCTTGTAGACTGGGAATCTGTGAACACCCACAGCCTGGGTGGGAGCCAATGCCAGGACTGGAAGCTAAGCAGTGGATGTGCCCACTTAAAGAATGTGTAGACAACAGAAACCGCAATCATGTCTTGACAAAGCAACAAGTCTGTTCTGTCTCAGAAGCTGTATTTTCTCCACTGTACTCATCTCTTGCTTCTCCTTATCAAACTCATAACCTGCCATTAAACACAGAAAAGCTGACCACCTAAAAGGATGACCATTTTAGTTGTTGGTAGAGGCTATCACATGTAACACTTGAAAAAGTTGGTATAGTAATACCAGGAACAATCACTTTGGAGCTGAATTTGTTTATACACAGTCCACAGTTTATTCACACAATGGAGAAAGAACATCTCTACCCAGTAAGACAGAAGTTCTTCTTAGAAAAGCAGATTTTGAAAAATTACAATTAAAAATATAGCTACTGGTGTCTTATTAGGCCTCTAATATTTGAGATTGGAGTGTTTTCTGTGGTAACTAGTCAGTTTGTGGCTTGACTTCAAAAGTGTCTTGAATCTTAAACAGTGGAAAAGTGGATTTTCAAATGTATGAAGATTAAGCCTGTCTAAACACGTTTTGCCCGTTTCTTAAGTATGACAACATGCTCGTCAACATTTTCAGGCACCTACACATATTTACATATCTGGCTCTTTGATACTAGGATGATGTAAGTGTCTAAGTGGTTTGTTCAGGTAGGTTGGCTTTTTAACCATGTTCTTGGTGACCCTAGAAAAGGCATAATGTGTGAAGGCTCTGATGGTTTGGATTGTTTTCACTGTCTTAAGTCTACAGACAAAAGCTGAAAAGTTTTGGGACCCTTTTCTGTGATTATTGAAGATCCGCTGAAAAACATTTACTGCAATTTGACAGCAGACCAGTTTTCTTCTAATTGCTATCTTGTCAAATGGACAGGAAGACGAAAATTGGGATTTGTTTCCAAATATCTTCAATACTGAATAAGTAAAACAGAATGTCTTTTGAAATTGAAAATTGACTGTGCAGTTCAGCAGAAAAGGTACCTGTTGTCAGAAGCAGAGCCAATACAGACTGGGATTCCCCAATGCTAATTACCAGCTTTAATTTCTGGTATTTCTGGAAATGCCTATTTGTTGTACTATTACGTGGAGGTTGAGAAGTTTGCAGTTCTAATGAAAATTTCTGCTTTTTGGCCTTTGCTGTAATCATTGCTCCGTAAATCTCAAAATGATGAGGCAGTTAGGTATGCTGTAGTGTAAAATCTCAGCCTTAATCTAGACACTATGCTAATTAAGGCTTGGCATTTCTTTTTTATGCCGAATGTTCGAAGTAGTGAGTTTACATTTAGCAGTTTTTAAAGTATAAAAAGCTAAGCTACTTGGAGGTTTGGAATGGAAAGATTGCTGGGGTACAATCAATTAAAATTTTTGTTCTTGTGTGTTCTGCGTTGAATGTGTGGGAGAACAAAACTTGGGTGGGGCACCTTAAAAAGTAATAAAACAAGATCTCCTGCATACAGATCTTAAATTGCTCTGTCCACTGAAAGCTACAATTAACCTAAAAAGGAGCACAGGATTGAAATTTGCAGTATATGCTTTGTACGTAGATACTTTCTTTCAGGGTAATTGTGACAAAAAACCACCACATACAAAGTTCACTCTGGCAGAAACAGTGAAATGGCAGTGTTGTTTGACCATTGTACACAATTATTTAGAAAATGAACTGCTGAAGCTTGCTTTTATTTCAGTGTCCTGCTTTTGTTGTGTGTTGGGTTGAATCAGCCTGAAACACATCATCATGACTGTAGCTTTTGCTCAGTTTGCTGTGTTCTTCAGTAGTAATCTTTGATTCCACTATACAGTGTGTGATGGAAGGTTTGATCTCTGGAGTGTACTGATTGCCTTCAACCACTCCTTGGGAATGGAGAACTGAACCTTCTTTCCCTCTTGAAATAGGTTCTGTGGTTCCTGATTCTCCCTCCCTCTGTTAAGAGTCAAGGGGTTTACCTTCCACCCCATGTTCTGCTGTTTGGCTTCATGTCTCTAGTTCTGGGCAGCATGAGGCTCTGCTCTACTCAGCTTTTTCTGCTTTGTCCAGGAAAGAAATTAAACATGTTCTGAGTATATTAGAGTAAGACCTGCTGGTTCCAGTCAATCCAGGGTGAACCTCTTGCCATCATGTAATGTATTTTCTTTATTTTAACAATAGGAATGTCCTCAGAGTACTTACAAAATTATTCAGGTGAAGTGTAATTCTGGTGTGCAGGAGCCTTCTTTGAGGGGGCCAATATCAGCCCAAAAAGTTATGTAGCATCTCTTTTAATGGTGAAAAGAAAATTTAATGGAGAAGACAAGTGAAGACTGACAAATAAGGGTATGGGAAAACAGAAGGGAAGCAAGGAGGTCTGAAAGGGAGGAGAAAGGAGGGACAGTTGAAAGGTCAGAGTTACTATTTTGGTAACTGTTCTGTGAGAAGAAGCAACTGGGCTCCTGTGGATTGCCTGTGGGTCATCTGTCTCTGGATGGGAAAGTACGAAAAGTGTTTAAGGCTAAATAACTTGCAGATATTCTGTAAACAACCTGCAGCATCTCCAAATATTTGAGACAGAAAGGAGAGGGAATTGGTTAAATGACAACTATGCTGTGGTGTTTGGAATTACAGTAGACAAACCTGGGTTGGAGTTAGTTTACTTTGAATAAACACATGGTTATTTCCTTAAACAGTACTATGAAATGGGAGGGAATAGGAAGAAGAAAGGCAAATTGGCATATGCAAACCAGAGAAAACTAGTATTTTTAAATCTATTGGTAACAAGAAAGGAATCTTTTTGTGTAGAAACGTTTCTTTTGTGTCCCTTTAAGGAGAGCACAAAAGTTCAAAGGCCTGAGTTTGGAAGAGTTGGAGAAAAGCATTTGTAATTTTTTCATTTATTTGTTTATCTTTAGTAAGATTTAAATGTAAAATAAAATAAATTTTAAAATTATAAATGAGCAGTCTGTGTGTCCTTACTGTGGTACACTATACTTGTTTTTAGTTGTTAGTAAACACAATTTTCTGTGAATATCTGCTGTAATATTTTATAGTGAATGTACATACACTTTATTTTAGTGGAGATTTGAGCCTTTTCATTCTGTGCTTATATTTTGGTAGACTGTGAAGGATACAAGCAGACAACAAATGCTAAGGAGTTAGTCAGACTAAAGGAGGTGTATTATTTACCTTATTCCAGCAATGCATTCTAGTGTTGTTCTTCAAGAATCTGTTCTGATTGTGTGTGGTCCAGACAAATATCCAGCATTAGGGACATGTCAAGCCCTTATTTGCCTCCTTGCACATTGTCACGCTCGAGGTGTGCTGAATATACATCTTATATGTGTTCTGAATATCTGTGAAGCTAAAGCATAGAGTAGAATCATGGTGTCAGTGGCCATTCTTCCTAGGAAATGGGAAGTGTGGATTTGTGTAGTTGTTCTGGCGTCTGAAAACCTATTTAATGAGCTATTTTTCCTACTTCAAGACCTAAATTATCTGGACAAAGCTGCAGCCTTAAGCTTTTAAAAGTACTGTTAACGTTGTGCAAAAGCCATCATAGTGGAATGTCCTTTAACTACAGCTTCAATATGTCTTAATTTCTTAGACTCACAGTTTATATCCACATTTATTGTTACCACAGTACTATCTCTTCCTGTATTTAGGTTGTTATGTGGACTCTATATTTACCTTGAAGTATTTTGAGGTAGAAGACTCTTTAAGCGGTGCTCTTATTCCACATGACACTAGTGCTACTTTCTACTGTTTGGATTTTGAGAGGTGGCATAGTATAATTAGCAAAACATAATCTGAAACCAGCTGAATTTACTCCTGTATAGCTGTCTGAGGACTCTCATTCCTCAGATATGCTGCATGTCTCAGACAAAATACGCAGCTAACTGTCCAGAACACTTGCATTGACTTGATTGCAATGATAGAAGCAAAGGTATTTTAATAACTTTGCAAATGATGTGGTTACTGATGTGTATGTATGTGTCTGACTTACCGGTGTGGCTCAGTTCATGGGCACATACCTCTTCTCTTTCATCTTTGCTTCCTTGCTGTGTGTGGTGGAAGCTTCTTAGGAATCTTGGAAACTTGGGTAACCTGTCTGCTTATCCGGAGCTTAAAACAGGGCCCTTTGAAGTTAGAAGAAAGACTTCAGTCTGCTTAGCTGAGCATTGAATCAAGAATGAAAACCAAAATGCTGGCTCCATGGACACATATGGCGGGCTCCAGTGAGGGATGGATTTCCCCTCAGTGTAGCATAGAAGTACACTTGTGTATTGAAGGGGCTCAGATTGGCAGATTATCCAACGGTGGCTTCTTTTTGGGATCTAGAAGAGGTTGAGTTTTCGTTCTGTTCCTCCAGCTTTTTTTTCCTGTGGGGTTGATTGCTTATGGCATGATGCGATTCTGTTTGACAGGAGCAATAGCAATCCATTACATCTAGTTTCAGTCTACCCTCTTTTAGTTTCAAACCATTACCCTTTGTCTTATTGCCACAGGTCTGGAGAAAAAGTCCCTCTCCATTGTTCTTTACTAGCCTCCTTAAAGTGTGAAAAGGCCACAATAAACTGTTCTGGAGCCTTCCCTTCTCCAGGCTGAGCAACCCCTTTTCTCTCAGCTTGTTTTCAAAGGAGAGGTCCTCCAGCCCTTTGGTCTCCACTGGGTCCCTGTCCTTCCTGTGCGGGGCCCCCAGAGCTGGGTGCAGTGCTCCAGGTGGGTCTCACCAGAGCGGAGCAGAGGGGCAGAATCCCCTCCCTGCCCTGCTGCCCACGGGGCTCTGGGTGCAGCCCAGGACACGTTTGGCTCTCTGGGCTGTGAGTGCCATGGCTGGGGCATGTCCAGCCTCTCACCCACCAGCACCCCAAGTCCTTCTGGGCAGGGCTGCTCCATCTGTTCATGCCCAGCCCGTGCTGATACCAGGGACTGCCCTGACCCAGGTGTATTAACAGCACTTGTCCTTCTGAACCTCATAAGGTTCCCACAGACCCGCTTCTTGAGCTTGTCCAGGTCCCTCTGAATGGCATCAGGTCAAACACACTTCTTGGCATGATGTCATCTGCAAATTTGCTGAGAGTGCACTGGATCACACGGGCTGTGTCACAAATGGAGACACTGAGCTGTACTGGTCCCAATACAGACCTTTGAGGGACACAACTCATCACAGATCTCCATCTGGACATCGAGACTTTGATGACTTCCTCCTGGATGCAGACATCCAGCCAATTCGTTATCCAAAAAACAGTCCATCAAAGCCATGTGTCTCCAGTTCAGAGAATAGGATTTTGGGAGAGGCCATGTGTTGATCACATTATTTCTATGTGCTTATCAGGGAAAGAAGCAGGACATCTATCTTAAATTCCTTCACTGTGGCTAGTGGAACCTGAGCAGCATACCACGTGCTTATGCCTTAAGTTGTTGAGAAGGACTGCAAGTTCAAGCTGACACAGTAATAGCATACTTAAGGACGGGATTTTTGTGGATTTCTTTCTGACCACCCAGTTGTATTCCTGTCCCTCTTGGTACAAACAGCCTATTGCTGTCTAATTTTGCTTGATTTGTCTCACAGCTGTCTCCAGTCCTGTGTCAGTGTGATAAATGCAGCAGGCAGCAGGTGTGCATCCCTGCAGCCCCTAGTATTGCAAATAAGGCTGTGCATGTGAAGTGCTGCACAGCCCTAGGCTTCATGTTGGGCAGCAGTTTTTTTCTGAATACCACTTCTTAATGCATATGTTGTTTGCTTGTAAACTTGGAGTTGCTCAGTGTGTTTTGGTTTTGTTTCTCATAGTGTAGGTTCCTTGTGTGCAAGCCAGGTCTCGCTTCAGCTGGATTGCTGTGCTGGTTATTTAGCATGTTGTGCACTCAAGAGGAAGGTTGTGTTTCCATGTGTTTGTGAGGAACGTTAGCTCAGATTAATGTCACAGCAAAAAACTCTTGAAAGTTTCCAGCGGTGATGCACTGCAGCTATCTCCATTTACTCAGATCATGGTAAGATGCATGATGTCAGATGTAGGCTGTTGGTTTTTTATGTTTGTGAGTAATTTTGCTTTCCTTAGAGGGCCATTTAAGGAAAAAAATGTAATTTACATTAATTTATATTGCTTTCTAAACTGTGATAGACTGAATGGGATGGGACAAACATGAGCAGTGTGTGGGGAAAATGGCTATAGGTAAGTTTCTTCTGTTGAAGGCTGACCACTGGTTTCTGTTAAATTGCTTGGGATTTTGAGATAATGTATGGTAGGTTTTTGTCCTCATTTTTAAATGTGGATACTTGCTCAGTCATTACACATGAGGTGGTAAACACCAAAGTTTCTGTATTATTTTCTTCTTTTAATTTAGGCTAGCTGGGGGAGCATGGGACCCTCATCTGGCCATAGAAGCTTGTGTCCAGACTCTTCTCGTTCACTGTATGTTTGCGTAGTTTTGGGCACTTGAGCAAGTACGGCTGCTGTTTCACCCTGTAAAATACACAGCATCTATGTCGTTTAGCTGTGCAATATTGAAGGGAAGGCACCCAGTCCAATCTAAGAATTTCTGATGCAAAATGGAAGAACATGAAGTAAGTGTTCTTCAGAGAGCAGGAAGGTGAATTTAGCAAATTAACTTCTAGCTGAAATGTACTTGTCATTTTTAGTATTTTTCTTCTGCTAACGTAAGAATGTAATTATTATGCCCTGGAACTCCATACAAGGGAGTTTCCATGCCTGGAATTTAGATTTATAATCTGCTTCCTCCCACTTCCAAACCCAAAGTATCATGATACTTTTAGGTGGCGATCAAGCCACTTCATGATTTATTCTTGAAATGCTAAGTTGCCTGTTTGCTGCAGTGATGGCTGTGGTTGTGTCTGCCTATAAGCTAACAAGAAAAAAGTCTGCTATCTAGAAATTGTACATAAATATTACTTAACTACAAATTTCTTCCTGCTCTCTGGCAGTAGCAATTCTTCCACTCATTTTCCTCTCCTGTCTCCTGGGTTACTCCCATAGGTTTAATAATTGTGGCTGGGACAGAATTTTAATTTTCTTGAATTTATGTTTCTGTTTTAAACACTAATAGTTCTTCTGATGTTTGGTTCCCTTCCTCCCACCCTCCATTGGCCTGTAAATTACCTGAGCACTGCTCAGTGTCTTCAGTTTTATGAATGTAGGATTGTTTCAGCTCTGTACACACAGCAAACACAATTAGAAAATTACGTTCTTTGACATAAGAAAAACAACCTTGTACGTGGTACATGTACTGAAGGTGGCTGTAAACAAACTTAGTACAATCTCATTTTGGTGGGAGTGGGAATGGATACTGTAAATCTTGCCATTGGAATTTATTTAAGCTGCTAGTTGAAAATCATGAGAACTGCCAGTGCAGTGCAGTAAAGGAAGGAAAGGTCAGGAGATTGGAAAAAAGGCTCAACCTCTCATCTTTCAATGGAATTTTTTGCAGCCTTGTGCAGGGGCTTATTATCACACTTTCACACCTTAGAAATAAGGGTGAGATGTGGAAAAATATTTAAATGGGGTAGTTGTTGTGGATAGAATTGTGGATAGAATTCTGCAGTGCTCAAATACTGTGGAAACATGGGGACTTTGTAAATTCCCTTTAAGAAGAGACAAGCAGCTTCTACCATACCCAGACTAAAAACTTTCTGAGTTCTACATAGCTTGGGTCTTGTCAGACTGTTCTGACTTTGGTATGCAAGCTGGCTATGGTTGTAAACCTCTGTCTCTTGAGTCTCCCCCTATTTAAAATCAGTGGTAGTTAGTGTTGCACAGTGCTGGAAATCAAACCTGCTTTGCAGGGCACTTGAGTTTATCCCAAATGTGTGTAATAGGACTGCATGAGGGTTCTATCAGTAAGACTCAGAGGGGTGACTTTAAATGTAGAAGCTGTAAATGTCCCTGATGATAGTCTCCTTTTATGATGTTTTCTGAGAAGTTGAGACCTTATGGTGACAAGGTGCTAAGGACTTTGTAGGACCACATCTTTTACACTTTAGTAGTTCAGTCGTAGAATTACTCGCAGTTTTTGTCAATGCATGATCATGCTCTGACCTAGAACATGTCTCTTCCTCCTGCTTTCAGTGTGTGTGTGGGATTTTGGATGAATTGTCAGTTTTCACACACAGCTGAAATGCATCTTCTTTTCAAGTATGTTTGAGTAATCCACAGTGATTAAGCAAAAAAAGTAGGAAAGAATGTGATCTTGCTTTATGCCATGATTGTAATGACCCCCTCTTTGAAATAAATCAGTTGTTTGTCAGAAGACTCATGTCTGCATAAGCACACGACATTGCTGCAGACAGGAAGTGCCCTAGTCTGTTGACCTCGTCTCTCAGGGAAAATCAAAAGTTCTCATTAAATTTAAAAAAAAATAACAAAACCAAGAAAAACTCCCCCAACTTGTCTTAGTGGAGATGAAGGCAATAATATGTATAACCTCTTTCTTTTCTCTTGTTTATGAATGTGCAATCTGATATTTAAATTGCTTTTAAAACCTTTTTAATGCAGCTGAAAGGAGTGAGGTCAGATATATTTTCATAGGGTTGTATTACACTCCACAAGGGTGAAGAGGAAATGGTTTAAAGGAATGCCAAGAAGCCCCTATTCCCTAACCAATTCCCTTGTCTTCTCTTAACCAGCATTATTTCACATTGCATGCTTCAGCTGCTGTGAGCATTTCTGGGTTGAGCATGGGGGCAGGTTTCAGTGTGTTCTTAAGTTACATCATCCAAGCTTCTTTGCCTGCAATTTAAAGAAGAAAACTGTCTGGATTCTAAATACAACCATATACAGACCAAGTGTGGTAAAACAGAGATCTTACTATATGCATTTCTGATCTGTTAGAAGTGGTAGGTGTGCTATCTTATTAACACTATCAATGTGAGAAGAATATTCATCACAATTTCCAATTACTACTGCTGTTCTTGGGAATTCGCATGTGAATTTATGCAGTACTATCCCCATTTATTAACTTTATTTCTTGAATTCTAATTCTTCTGTTTCTAGATTGGTTTTCTTCAAAGCAGCCTTTTTTTTTTTTGTCTTCAAGTCTAATACGATAGAAGTCTGTACAAATTTGAAAGAAACTTACATACTGCCAAATCCGTGCTCTTACAAACAACCTTCCATCCCGAAAAACCCCAAAACTCAAACCAAAACAAAAAAAAATCGTCAAAAACCCAAACCCAGATTTAAGTGTTTCTGTATGATACACTGAGATATTTAAAACTGTTTATATGTCTTTGCTGGTTTTGCTTGTCACCTAGAATATCCAGTTAAGTAACACAAAGGAACATCTTGTAGAAAATAAATTTTGGAAGTAGATATTTCAAAAAGCTGCAGGGGAAGTAGCTCATTTTGTGGAGATGCATTGATCTGTACAATTGGGCTTCCTGCTATTCATAGGTGAGGTAAGTCCCTTCCTCTCTGGGAAGGTTACTTGCTCTAGAGTAAGTCACCGCTCTCTGAGGCTTTGAACAGATGTAGTGAGGGCTCTCCTAACACCTGATTTCTGGTCTAAAAGCTCATAGATCTTTTCATACCTCACCTGGCTGATTCTAGGGATACCTTTGGTGGTTAGTTAATAGGGCAAATCTTGCAAACATTCATAATGTTTACCAGAATGCTGCTACAATGAACATGCAAGGCTAGACCAGAAATGTACTAAATTCCTTCATGGAGAGTGTGCGATGTGGATTTTTTATAGTCTTGTCTGTTCACGAGTCATTTCAAACACATGCATGTTAAGTGTAAGTTCCAAAACTAACCTACTGCTTATCTTAAAATGTCCTTAAATAGTCACATTAGGCATTATCCTGAGCTCTTTCAAACATGGATATCAACCCAGGATGTCTAAAGTATGACAAAACTAGATAAGCTGACCAGTAGTGTTGGTACACGACCAGGAGTTTAAATTTACTAATCTCCTGCTCCTGTCCTGTTAGGAATATGCAGTTGTAGCTTCTGGACACAGTGATTTGGCTTTCCAGGGTTCAGCAGCTTTGCTGACCACCAGGCTTAGGTGATCTCTTGTAGCAGTGTTTGCAGAAGTCAGAAATATTTGCACAACAGTAATTATTAAAGAGGACTAGGAGCTGTGGTTATGAAATCCATCACCCATAACAATAATTAACACTGAATGTAGAAGGCATATAGTATGCTAAAAATCTACAACTTGGACTGAGTGCCTGCTACATGAGATCAAAACCGTGGTTGTTGAATACTGTAACTTATTAAACATGGGGACAGGATCTTATAATGAATTTAGAAGGTCTTCTCTAGTCTTTCCGACACTTGTAATTCTAGACTTAATTGGTTTTTCCATGCAATTAGTCCTTTTCAAATGTGTAATTTGTTGCAGCTTGGGGTTGTAAGGCAAGACTCAGAATTACAGAACTTTTGGTGTTACACCCCTTCCTCATCCTGCATTTCTGGTCAGTTTTCTGTTTGTACCTGGGCTCTTTTGGTAGGGGAAGACACCAACAGAGAAGACAGCCTATCATTTTTCTTTCTACTTCAGGAGTACTCTGGCAAAGTCAGCTGGAGACCTTTGCTGGATCTTTAAGACTACTTGCTTCCTGCAAGAGTGGAGACGTCACTTCAGTCTCCTTTTGTGGGAAAAGGGTTAAGACATTTGAGATTGCCTACCGTTGCTGAGCCCTGGAGAAAAGTTCTTGGAAGCAAAACAAACAAAAAAACTAGAGGAAAAGAGAATATGTCTATTGACATGGGGTCTGAGTTTTATTTGAAATAGAAAAATAGAAGCTTGCACTGACATGAATCATCATCATCCATGTTCTGTTCCTTGTTTTCTCTTCAGCTGATAGTGGGTGGAGTTCAAAAGTATTTCAAGCTAAACTAACTTCAGAAGACGCCAGCTTGGGAGTGAGTTACCATCAGCCTGGGCCTCCATTGTCCTCCTGCAGCTTTGAGGATCTTTTTGGCGTTTCTTCATGTGGCTTTTTCACACTGCCCTTGAGGCATTGTGCTTACCAACAGATCTTAGTTGTTGTTGCTGCTGTAATGAAAAGCATCGCTGCTAAGCCTTGCCTTCTTCCCTCTTTCCATATCCCTTTGCTGTTCCCTGCAAGCTTATTGTGTGTCTGTCTGTACCACAGAAAGCTCATACTGGGCCAGGATCTTGCTATGCTTAGTGTTGTTATTTTTATCGTCCCTTCTCGCCTTTCCAGTTTGAGGGGTTCTTCTGTTATGAGGTTTCGTTCTAAAATGAAAGCCACATTTCATGCTTATAAAGTACCAAATGCCGATGATTGTACCTTAAAAGACACACCGTGCTTATTTGTGGAGCAGTGGGTAAAGCATGATTTGTGCTATGCAGACATGTCGAACATTAATAAATTCCAATCACCCAAGTTGATGAAAGACACACATTATCTGTTTCTGGCAAGAATTATATTGCATCTAATTAGGCCCAACTTTAGAACATAGCATTTCATGAGGAAAGTTAATTACAATGCCTTTAGTCTTTGTTACAAGAAAGCAGTGGTGGGGAAAATCAGCAGTTGACGTTAATTTGTGTTCTCTTGCTTAATGCCTGTCTCAGTCTTTCACTATGTAAGTTTGTCAGGGCTGCGATGCACAGCAGTTTTTGGGGAGAATGTAATTTCAGCTGATGAGAATGACAGAGAACCTTATTTCCAGTCGTGGAAAGCAGCATAGTGTTCATGCAGTTCTCCCTCCTCAATGACTCAATACAGAGAGTGCTTTCAAGGGAGTTATCAACTAGAATTTTTTGTATTCAAGGTGAGGGTTGCAGTTGCTGCCATTGGTGTTAAAAAGTGCCAAACATGTTCTATGTGTGATCTCTTACCTTCCTCCTTGACCCCTCAATGTCTTGCTCAGACCTCCTTTCTGAGCAAAACAAGTCCCCTTGATTTATGTTGCAACTATGAGCACATCCCTGCAGAAGTTGTAAGAAAGTAAAGTGATGCATTTAGGAAACATCTTAAGAGTGTTTACAGTTTTTCTTGGGATTGGGCAGAACCAGTCTTAGATTCCTTAGATTTCACAAGGTCCTTTGTGAGAAGCAGAGCTAGTGAAGCGTGGCTTCCCTGCACGGTTGCTTTGTTCCTCCACTTTGTCACATTACCTGTGGTTTTCCCACTCTGGCCTTCAGTGTCTGCGTTTCCTGCTCTTTCTCTGACATCTGTGCAGAGGCAACTCTCTCCCATCACTCTCTCCAGGGCCTGCCATGTGCCTGCCAGGCGTCACACAGTGTCTGCTGGGGCTGTTCCAAATTAATAAATAAGCAGGTAGTGCAGGTAGCTCTTTGGCATTTGACAGATCAAACACAACAGCTAAGCTCATGCTGCAGACTTTGGTGGAAGCACAGTATTATTCTTGTCAATGTAATCAGTTTTTCATGAAACTTGTATGAGCTTATTTATCTTGGAGACTGCCTTCTAGCTTTCAGTAATCTTGGAGTAGGTATACTGGTATAGAATGATTGCATAAATCTCGGGGGGGGTGGGGAGGGAAAGGAAATGGCACCAAATTAAATTTTATTTCTAGAGAAGCAATTCTGGAACAAGAACAGGACCCTCAAACCTGTATTGCTGAGTTTGCTAAAATCAGCTTTATCGAGGGCTGAAGGTTTCTCTTGGTCACAAAGTAGTGCTAACAGAAAGCTACCAGCTGGAACCTGTTTCTAAAACTGACAATTTATATTCAATTATAGGGATGTGATTTCTTCCTGTGCTAAATAAACTTGTTAGAAGATCTGATGCAACTTGGTAAAATAGTTGGAATTATGAAAGTAGTGCTGCATTGAACTTGTTTAATAAAGCTGCTTAATGTGGCCGTTCTGGAGACTGTCTTTATTTCATCAAGCATCTGGATATCCTTGCAATTTGATAGTAATTAAGGTTAGATTTTTTTCTCTAGTGCTTTGTGCAATGGCACTTTCAACCCTGACGGAAGTGTTAGAATAAACTGAACTCTGACACACATCTCCCTGCACTGTTTCTAATAAAATTAGTAGACCTCTGCGTTTTGCAACATTACAGTATTTTTTTTCCTACCTGATATCATGTATGTTATGTTGATAGGATCATGTATGTTATGCTGATAGGTGTAACCTCTTGTCAAAGAAGAGTCATATTCTGTCACTGTCAATGTTTTGAGAACTTTAAAGATAGAACTTGCATTCTGTTTCTTGCTACTTTTATACTGTTTATTCAGACAAGAAATGAAAAAGAACAAGGTATTTAATCATTACCATAATTGTGCTTCGTTGTATGATATAAATTTTCCAGTTTCATCCTTCAGAGGTTATTGACTCTTACATGTCTGAGGATGCATGTGCAGGAATGCTGTCTGCGTGGTGCCTACTCGGTGCAGATTGCTGCCTTCTCCAGCCTGTCAGGCTAGCAGAGGTTTTAAGAAGGGAAGCTATTGAGGTTACTTGTTTCAGGAGACACTGCCTAAAAACTGGCAGTCATTAAATAATTTTCATGCAAAACTTACATCTTCTGTATGGGAGATACACACAGCTTTCTCAGGAGCTCTTCCCATGAGCCAGTTACCTGGGCAAGGTGCTGCAGCCCAGTGAACGTTCAAGGTGTATTACTGTGACAGCAAATCAGTTTGACCGATTCTTGCATCTCAGACAAAGCGCAAGTGAGGGGTGGACAAATTCTGCAACACAGGTTCTGTGGAGCTTGAGAGCTGCTCCATAGGTGCTCGTTTTGTGAGAATGAACTCTTCGTGGTCTTATTTGGCCTTGCTTGGCTTCCCCTCTGTCTTCTAAGACAGGCAAGCAAGATGCTCCACTGTAGGGTATTGACACTGATATCGCAGAGATGTAATAACTTCCATAATCTTTCTCTCTTAAGCACACACATGAATCTAAGTGCAAAAAAGGATTGTTTGGAGTAGATGAACCAAAAGAATTGTGGGATTAGGTTATTGAGACAATGAGATTTTGCCCTCTTCTGTGGGGAGTTGTTGGGACTTGTAGCAAAATGCATCAAACCACAGTCTTCATAGCTTTGAGGAATATAATACATAGTTGTGATACCATCTCGTTTGAGCTCTACTGTTTCTGCTTGTGGTGTTTCAATAGTGCAGTTGTTTTGTGAGCCTAGGATGCTCTCTGGAAGGATATAGAGCAAGTGGTTGCCCATTGAGTCATCTGTGACAGAGCAAAGGCTGCAGCAGGAAAGTATGTTCGAAAAGCAGATCTTGAAAACTTGCATTCAGTGGTAAAAATGGGATTTTGCAATGCTGCCCTTTGTAAAACACAAGCAGTCTGTGGCCTCTTCATTAATATACTTAAATGTCTGATGCAGGACACTGCAAAGACCTTACCGTACAGACTTCTTTTTCCTTCATTGCTTGTAAGCTGGGTTGGGTTTGCAAGAAAAATTTCTGGTTCCCATTGTCATCTGAAATATGAACTCTTGCTTTACATTCCTGACCTGTAACAGAGCTATTTCAAAAGCATGCTTTTTCTCCTCCAAAACAGCATGTATTGAATTAGAATGGCCCATCCTGCAAGGCAGATATTTTAATTTTCAACAGGCATGAACGTCTGCAAGGAGGTGAAAGTTCGGGGTGAGGGGGGAAGGCTAACTCAGAAAATATGAACAGAAATATGTTCCATTCCCAACCCTCTGTTCTTCAGAGCATTCTCACCAAAAGAAATTAAAACCAGAAAGAATTTTAAAACGATTTTTATCTTGAGAAAAACTTCATGCCTGTTTGAGGTTTGGAATGTAAGTCATGAATAAAAAGCCGTCTTATTTTTGTGTACAGCATCACAGTGTTTAGATGGTGGAGGGAAAATACACTTTTTGAGCCTAAAAACAGGTCCGTAATTATGCATAATATGCAAAGATAACTGACTGTCTTGCTTAGCCTTGATATTTTGGCCTATAGGAAGGGGAACCTTCTGCAACCAGTGCTTTCCTTTGTAAACACTTGACATTCTTCACGCCTTGTAAAGCACGTTGTCTGCAAGTTGTGTGCATGCTGTTGAGTTGGTTGACTTCGGTTCCTGATGTGTCTGTTGCTCACTGCTCCCCTGGCTCTGCTCCAAGCAGAATATGAGAGGTTTGCCTAGTGGGAGGTAAGTTCTTGGTGGTGTTGTGTGGTTCCAGATTTTTGTAGCTCAGGGACTGAGCCCCATGAGAGGTAGCTGCAGTGGTAAGTAAGGTATCAATTTTGCTGTACTTCTGATAAAACATAAGCGTTGAGAGTTGGAGGGCGAAGTTGGGAACAAGTAGCTAAAGAGCTTGAGCTGTGGTGGTAGATAGACTTTCGCAGAGTTCTGGAAATCTCTGCTTGACTCCCTGAGAGAAGAGGAACATCAAGTCAGTTTTTTACCAAAGCGTATCCACTGCATTACCGGTGTGTGTTGGTAGGGCAGCAGAGACGGCACGGGTCGCTCATCGCTCCTTAGGCAGTCTTACAAAGCAGGAGGGTGTTACATGTGCTAACATAATAGGCAACATACTTCTGCTCAAAGGATCTAGAAGTCCCGTTTGACAACACTGTGTACAGAATTAAAGCGAGGCAGTGGAGCTGTCTGTTTTCCTGGAGTGTGATATATGCGGGAGTTCACGTCTGACAATTTGGTGATAAACATTCCTTTTCTTGAAAAAGAAAAAGAGTGCAGGTATTGCATATGTTTTGATGGGAGTAGGTGAGCTGCACAGATGCAGCAAGAAAAGGCAAAAACTTAAGTATGAGTACATGTGTTCTGTTCTGCAGAAGTGCTAAAATGTAAAATCAGTGCAATGAATTCTAAACAAATGATATTTTCCTTGTTGTGACCAGCTTGTAACTTTTTTTGACCATGTTACTCTGGCTTATTGATTATCCCTGAGATGTACATGTGCCTTAATAATGGATGAAAATTGGGTTCAAATTTCCTGTGGGAGTTTCAAAATACATACGTGGAAGTGTGTGCTTTTTTCTTTTTAATTGAGTGGTTATAAACTTTCCCTTTCCTCTGTCTGTGTTCATAGATGGACTGTGAAGTGAATAGTTTGCAAAGAGTTAATGTTTTTACCTTGTTGAAGACCAGCTGACCCAGCTGTGTGGAACACAGGTAAATACAGAACATACAGCTCAGTCTGGCTGACTGTGGAAAAGGTTGCTGGGAAAATGCTCTCCATCCTCCCACCTAAACAGTTAAGGAAGCTGGAATGCTTAACCATGCAAATCAGATACAATTGTACTATTTGAATGGATTCTTTGCCTTTTTTTTTCAGCTGTTGGTGCAAGAAATGCCCTTTTATACTGTCTTCAGAAACAGAACAAAAGTATTCTTGAATACTGTGCATCATCACAGATGTGTTGAACTCTTGTTTTCATAGATCCTTCCAGTTCTCCTGTGACTGTGTTTTTTGCAGGATTCCACAGTTTATTTCCCAGATACAAATGATTTTAGACTCAGTTTAGAGCAGGCAATTTCAAGATGATTCTGCTGTTCTGTTATTTTAAAAGTAAATGTGTATTTGTTCTAGCATGTGTCCCAAAATACCAATTCTCCATCCCAGAGATTGTATTAAACCAATGAAATAATTGGTGTATTTTCTACATTTGGTATGAAGAAAGCCTACTTAAATGAGTAATTTTGGTATGATACATACTTGTTATTTGTACAATCCCTAAAAAAAGCAAACAAACAAACAAAACCCCCTATGTGTACAAAAGCCTTCTATCACACCATGGCATTAATAATCTATATGGTGGGATCTGGACACAATTACTTCCTCCTTTACTTCATGTTGAAATTCTAGCTATGCTAGGAGAGTAGTTTAAGTATGAACTAATTAGGTGGTTCTTTTGTTTGGTGTCCTTGTGTTTTGCTCAAGCACATAGAAATTGACTGACTGTATACAAAAGAGATAAAAATTTTGGTAAAATACATCTTTTCTGCCAGAGCTGTCTGGGAGTGATCTCCAAGGTAACCAGGCTTTTCCTGACATAATTCAGTAGCTGTATCTAAAATAAGTGCTGGTAGTGGCTGCCTTGGTGCAGTAGCAAGAAACATCGGTTTTTATTGAGCGCAAGTAATTAACTCTCTGTTTTTGGTCCAGTGTTTTCTGTAGAGATCATCCATGTGAGACAGGCTCTGCCACCTCTCTGAAAGTGTTCAGAATTCACTCCCAAGCTGCCAAGGTCAGAAGAGACCATGTCTTGAAATGTGGTTAACTTCTTGAGCTGAGAATAAATCTCCACAGTCATTGCTCTTTCAGCCAACTGAAAAGCAGTATCAACTTGATTTGGTGGGAGGTGCATATGCAGACAGAAGAATACATAATGAAGCCTGGAGTTTTGCAGGCTAATAATATACTTCTTAAACATAATCATTTTTGATTGCTTAAAAGTAATAAAAATGTTGCACTACAGCACCTAACTTTTCTAGTTCTACTTACATGCAAGGATTATTTTTATTGCCTTTTTTATTGTGTGTTCCAATCTCTTGCAAACAGCATATGGATCATAAACAACATGGCATGTTATTTTGGACTTTACACTGAAATTCCATCGTTTCTGTTTGCAAAATTGTGACGTCTCTTCAAATAGCAGTGGCATGACTGGCTATAGTGCTTGAGGTAACTTAGAGCATGTATAGTGTGTCAGGATGTATGGACTGTGTTGATAAAGCTCAGTTAGACTGGCTGTCATCCATTTTCCACTTCAGCTTTCCTGTCTGACCTTAAATGTTTGGAAAATCTTTTGCATAGGCATGGAAATAAAAGAATGACGCATTCTAAAATAAAACAAAGCTAAGGAAGTGGCTAGCTACCCATGAAGCTCAGTATTAATCTAAAACTCTATTTCCAAATTGTGTAATTTTCTCAGAATGTTTCTCATTTGCCAGAATGTTTGCTGCCTTCATTAAAAAACAAAGCAAAACAAACAAACAAAAAAAGACCCCCAAAATAACTCAAAAAACCCCACACCAAAACAAACCAAAGCGATATACCAAAACAAAACTGAATTTGGAACAGTGGAATCTTCCTTCCCTCATACATACCTGATGTGGATTCTTTCTTTTAGTTTACAGCGTGGAAAGCTATTGTGTAAAAGCTGGTTTTAATATGCTGTGGAGGCTGCAGGTAACTGTCGAGCAATCACAAAGCCTTGGCCCAAGGTTTGATGTCTTGTTCAATCACAAGCATTTGCCTAAAAGAAAGTGGCATTGGAGATGGCCAGGCTGTAGTGAGTGTAACAGCCCAGTTTTACAAGGGGGAGCACAATAAAACCAGTTCAGTGGCTGGGCAGGCATTCAGCAAGCAGCCTGAGGCAACGTGTTGTGTCAGGGACTGAGTACAAAGCCTTGGACAGCTGCAGCACAGAGGTTTAATTTATAGTGACGTTGCAGAGTGCGTGCCAAAACTTTCCTCATTCCTAAGGAAACACTTTCCAGTGCATAATCGTCCAGTCTTGTAGGGTTCTTTAGAGATGCTGAAGAGAATTTTGAGCCTGTTTTTCTCAAGCAGATAGCAATGTTCTGTGGTGAGATTATGGGGGAACTGTCTGTTCACACTTTGCTGTAATTTCCATAGTGACTACAGTAATATTACTCCCAGATTTTGCTAATCGCGGTATCTTCACTGTAACCCCTTCTGGAAGAGTAATAGGAGGTTGATTTCACTTTCTTAGCTTTGTCAGCCTCTTCCCATTCAAATAACATACCAGGCCAAAATTTTAAAACTTGATTTCTCAGAAGTAATTGCAGGGCTGTTGTGAAATACTATGCGGAGCTTTCCAAATAGAAGTCCTTGATTTTTAATGTTTTTTCCTTTTAGTGCAGTGAAGATTTTTAGAAGGATGAAACAAAGCTGAAATGTGATGATTGCTATTTCAACAGTTATGAAAAATACTTTTACTAGCATGAGGGTTCTTGAGAGCTTCCTTTTCAAATCCATATTTAGGTACATAAATAAGATATTTAGCTTTCAAAATGGCTGGTTCAACAAATAATTCAATAATGGGATGTGCATAGCATAACATATATTTAATGTATGAGATGGTAGTCCACTGAAGTTGTATTCTTCCATAGTAAAGAAGTATCCTCAGCCTATGTCAGAATGACCTTTTTTATCCATGCTGAAGTTTTTATTCTAACCGTGAATTAACGTGTGGCTGTAGCCTGTCCTTGGTTTAGACTTCATCCCTTGACTCAAGTTATCATTAAAATCTCTTGCCAGAAGATTATAGAAATTGGTGGCTGGGGCCTAAGAAGACCATACAATCAAAAGTATTCCAGCTTTTTGCCTGAGTGGTTAAGGCAGCATAGCCAAATCTGGTGGCTTTAAACCATTATTGCTCTGCTGTCTTTTAAAAATTCTTGGTCTGGTGATACAGAGCTGACATGAAGCTGAATTCAAGATTGCTGCCTCGCTTTCCTTCATTATCTTTGGGCACTTGAGAAAGAGTGACAAGATCTGTACAGGCCTATTGTGTGGAGGTTGCTCCAACACAGGGCTTCCTTGCTTAGGACTGTGCTTTTTGGTGAGATGAAGCACACATGAGTGGTAGCAGTTCTGTGGCTTTTTTTTTTCCTACCTTCCATCTCTCGCTACTGAGGAAAAGCAGTGTTGTCATGTGTGGTTAGCCACTGGTTCAGGGGAGTGTTTTTAGCCTGACTTGGTCCTGGTGCCTATCAGGCTGTGCAGACACCAAGATGTTGTTGGTTTTTGTTCTGCAGAGCAGGAGAGGGAGTAGGAGCTGTGGCACAAAGAAACAATGGAGCTGAACAAATTTCTGTTCTGTTACGAATAGAACAGAAAGTTTGAGGGTCCCTTGTCTTTTGTTTCCACTAGTGCCTGCTGGGGCATATCTAGGGAAGAGCAAGCACCGAGGAAGTGTGTATGACACTTCTCCTTAATACTTTCCTAGCTGCTTAGTATTTTCAGCTCAAGCAGTTTTCCCACACATGTGGAAACTCTTTTCCAAATCTGTAGTGAAGCTTTCTCCCTAATGTTTGACCAGTCCCTCCCTGAACCCACATAAACCTGTTGTCTGTAACATCCTTGGAAAGGACTTCCACAAGTCTGGTATTGTCTATCTGTTGTTTTACTTTGACCTGGTTCCGCCTTCGTGTAATGGTCCTTCGTCTGTGCTGTAACAGTTGATCCCTGTCCACCTCCCCCATTTCAGTGGTTTTTGTCATCTTTGTGTCCCCCTTAGTTTAATTAGGCTGAGGTACCTTAGCCTGTTTGATCTCCATACAAATGTTGTTTTGGATCAGCTTTGCCCTTCTGTAACTTTTCCAGCTCTAATGCAATTTTAAAGAACAAGACCAGTACTGCACGTTGGTGAATACAGTCCATAGTTGTTCTGTTTCCTTCTTTATGCCTTACCTGATGATTCCTAGCGCTTTGATTCCATATGAATTGGACCAGGACTCGGGAAGCATGGATTCTTTTCCTGGTTCTCTTGTGCGGTCTCTTGGCTTGGTTTCTGCTGAAACTTAGTTTCTTTGTAAACGTCTTTGTTGGTGTGGTTAAGTGTACACACTGTTACAGGAAAAGGATACTCCATGTGTGCTCAGGCTGACAGGCTCGGGTCTGTGCTGCCGAGAAAGGTATTATAGCATGGGGGCAATTGTAACATGGTGTTTTTTAGAAAGACTTCGGAGTGGTTGCACCTCAGTCAGTCCCCAGTAATTTTTCCTTGCAGGTTTTGTCACTATGAGAAACAAAATTATTCCGGCTTGTCATTTTTTCTTTAGTTTTCATGCTAGAATCAGTTTATTTTTCTGGGAGCCTGACTTGAGTTGTGGGTGGATTTAAACCACCTACAATAAAAAGTGAAGGGTTTTTTATATAACTCTTAGACATTACATGCTTAATTAAGGCATCTCTGCATACCTTCTTAAATGGCACCCTGAATACAATGAGAACCAGGGTGATAACAATGTGCTGAATGGTTGCCATTAATTCCTAGGGATTATGTGAAATATTTGAGTAACTGAGGTATTGATGGCTTCTGTTGCACATATTTCAGTAATTAGTGAACTGAAGAGTAGTTTACCTCTTACAGTTGATTAGTCTGATTTCCTTCTCAGCAGCTTTTTTCCATTCAGCGTTTACATAATGCAGAAAATTACATCCTTTGCCACTTAGTGATGTGTATTCTGAATTCATGTGCATTTTTTTCTCTTCCCCAGCTACTTTAAAAGGTAAGCTTCTTTTGGTTTCCAAATTCTTTTGAACTCTTTTTTCCAAGAAATTTCATGCTATTAAGTGTGAAGTAGTAATAAACCAAAGGTTGCTTTCAAAGTTTATTCAGGCAAACTTTTTTAAAGCTGCATTGCTGCAGAAAGGTGTAACAACTTGTTCATTATACCTATTTAGTTTGTAATGATAATGGCTGGTGCATTAATGTAGCTTTTAAGAGCAGTACCCATTTCTTTTCCAAGAGAAGGCTTAGAGATTATTTATCTTGGAGTCTTCTAGAAAACCCTGGTCATTTGTGTAATACCTTTTTAAAATAGCTAGCCAGATGGATCCGGGCAACGCTTGTGCATGTCACATATGTCTAACGCCTTTCCTTCTCCTGGGACCAAACTGCATTACATCATATTTTATGATTACAAGACAGAATTTTGGTGGAACTTAGCCATATGGTTGAGTCATCTGTTCTCTTTAGTTTTGGAAGGATTATACTAGCATCTTCAAAAGACTGTTAAATTTATTGGCTTTTTTTAACCCATAAAATTTGGAAACCTTCTGCTGTCTCTGGCAATGAAAACTATCTAATTTTCAACCTATTTATATAATCCTTTGCAGTTATTAACTGACTCTGTTAAAGATGCTGTTACAGGATGAAAAAAAAAAGGGTGCTTGTATATTACTATGGATTTCCTATCTCATGAGATAGAAGGGAACCCCTAAGATAGGTGACATGGTTTCCTAAAAGAAACCAAAAAAACAACAAACGCACATTCTTTGCATTTTCGTCATGACTCATAAAGCTCTTAGGAGTTATCTCTTCTTCCATGAAGACTTAAAACCTGTTGCAAATCCTTGTTCTCCCTCTGCTCCTCTACCCTTTCACATGAATTATCGGAAAGCAAGTTTTGAAAAAAAGATGAGAATTACTTTGCCGATGACTGGCCATCTGGTCCTGGGAACATGTCTGAATTCAGCAGTTACTCAAAGTTGTTGTGTTAGGTGCTCTCCACAGAATCCAACATAGCCCTGGTGTGCACTCTCAGTCTTTGAAATGTGTTTAAACTGATCTCTATGGGGAGCATGGCTAGGGATATCGGTCAGGTCATTCTTGCTTGTAAGGGGAAAATGTTTTATAAGATTTATGATACTACTATGGATTTCTCTCTCATGTCAGCCCCTGCAAGAACTGTGATGGTTATAGCTGTAACAGGGATGTTTTTGATGATAGGAAAGAGACTGGTGGCACAGCCAGCCCACTCACTTTCCCTGGGGTTGTGTGCTCTTTCTCTGGAGAAACTCTGGGCACCAGACTGCCCTTCAGAATTTTGTGCTTTGTGCATCATTTTATTATAGGTTTTTAATTTACAGTAGCTTTGTACTGGGGAATTTGAAGATCTCTAGGTTGTTACAGAAATTGTGTGTGGATATTTTGAAGAAATCAGAGTATAAACTAGCCAGCCTGCAGTAGGGTGTCCTGATACAGCAGCACCAGTATTCCTTAGGAGGGAAGGACAGACAGACCACTGGCAACACTTATCTTGATAACAGAAGAGCATCTTGATGATTGTGACATTCAAATATGGTTCAGTCCAGTACTAATTAGTAGGAGCCAAGCAATCCTTTAATGAAAACAAAAAAGCAGAGGCCTGTTTGTAGCTCTTGTCATCTTGCGTGAGCAATCCTAGTGCATTTGGTGTGTTGCAGGGTATCCAAATTAGCAAAAGCACTGTAGTGAGAGGACTGAGTCTTATCAATAATGTGAATCACACATTATTGATAAGAATATTCAAATGAGGACAGGTTATTGATGTGCAGATCGGTCTGTTAATACTGAGCTTTGGTGGTTGTGCCAGGCAGCAGAGAGCTCAATCTCTGATCAAATAGGCAAGAGTTATGCCCCCAACACTGGTTTGGGGCAGCCTAACCTGAGTTTCCAGGGAGAACGGTGTGCAACCTGCCTGGGAAACGGTGTGCAAGCTGTGGCTCTGATCAGATGAAAGGCAAGGCCGTCCATGCCTGCTGAACACAAAATTTGTGCATGTCATTATTCATGCCTGTAAAGAGATGGAACTCCTTCTTCGGATGAGGCCTAAGGAAAGGAACCAGGGTGGGTGCCTGCTTGTTCTTTCTCTCCTTTTGCTTCAGGCCTGCCATGTGTGGGCAGTTGATGTTCTGCATACAGAGAGTCTGACGCATAAAAGACTTGTCTGATTCTTGGTGCATGTGATGTGGAGGATAAACAACGTGGGAAGATGTGGTGGTGTGAAATCTCACGTGTTCCTCACTGGCAGCTGAAGTGGGTTTTATTTTCATGCAAAACAATTGCTTGCTTTTCCCCGTGACTCTTTGATTTATCCCTCATTGCAGTCATGGAAGTAAAAGCAGCTAACCTTAGCTTTCTTCTTTAATATTTGATTTTGGAAACTGACAAATATTAGGTCTAGAGGTCAATCCACAGCACTAACATCTGTTAGTGGCTTCAGGAAGATCAGACAGATAGTGAAACTTTTTTGCCTTCTTATGTAGTCCTGAAGTACTTTTGGAGATTGAGTTGAGTCCTTGAAGACTCCAAACAAAATAATTTCTTGGAATAGGGATTTATCTCTATGCTTGCACTGTGTTTTGTTTGGCTTTGTCATGGGTTTCAGAGAATAGAAGGCTATAATCCCGTAACAGTGGTTATGTCCTTTACAAGAATGACAAATTCAACTATAAATAGATTGTTTTTCTATTTTGAATAGTTTTGAAATGTTAATACATATTTTGTTATAAATTTGGAAATTGTATTGCTTCCTACAATGGCATTCTAGTAGGTATAAAAATACTGTGAAGTGTTTTTAAAACCATTTAAGATCTTTTCTGGCACTTGTGGAGAATATTAAGATGGTGAAGTTTAGTCAAGTAATCTACTTTGTCTTGCTAATAGAGGGGAAAAAAAGGAAACAACTTTCATTGTGAGCTGAAATTTCATGTTGGTGTTCGTAATACAAACACAAAGTGCCATGGTGGCTTGTACCTTTTGAACACAGCTTACAACAGTACATCTTACATCAGTTCTGGACTGTGTGCAGTTCGGCTTGGTGCTGATTTTTTTTTTTTGTCTTGTCTGCAGCCTTTGTGTCTGTATTCCCTTTTGCAGAATAATGGGGAGGAAAAACGCATAGCATCTCTAAACATCATGAAAATCAGCTTACTGTGCAAAAGTGGCAAGATAAGCAATGTTTTGAGAGGTTTAGCAACAGACAGGAGGAAAGACTGAGCCATGGGTCTAAAGTGCCAGTACATGATGGATGTCTGTTTGGCCATGGGAAATCAAGAAGATCCATCAAGTACCTGTATTCTCTAAGTTTACTAATCAACAGAAACTGGAGCATATTACTAAAAATCTAGGTAGACATAGTCAGCTCAGATACCCAAATGAAGTTATAGAATCATAGAATGTTCTGGTTTGGAATGGACCCATCAGGATCGTTGAGTCCAGCTCCCGGCCCTGCACAGCACACCCAAAAATCGCACCCTGTGCCTGGGAGCATTGCCCAAATGCTTCTTGAGTTCTCTCAGGCTGCTGCTGTGACCACTTCCCTGGGGAGCCTGTTCTCTGGGGAAGAACCTTTTCCTGATACCCAACCTAAACCTCCCCTGACACAGCTTCAGGCCGTTCCCCTGGGTCCTGTCACTGTCACCCCAGAGAAGAGATCAGTGTCTGCCCCTCTGCTTCCCCTTGTGTGGGAGTTGTAACTGCAATGAGGTCTCCCCTCAGTCTCCTCTTCTCCAGGCTGAACAAAGCAAGTGCCCTCAGCCACTTCTCACACAGCTTCTCCTCCAGACCCTTCACCTCCTTTGAGTGCTCTCTAATGGCTTAATGTGCAGAACTGACAAACCATCCATTAAGGGTGTTGTATGTCTATGGCATTAAATGTCGAAATCTAAGGGACTGTTCCTGTCTCTGTCTAGAACCAAAGAGTTCAGATGTGTGCCTTGGTCCTTGGGCACTCTCTGGTCTTCACAGACCGCTGTGTCTAACACAGCATTGAGGAATGCAAGAGCGTCAACACAACAGCTGCATAAACGAACTTGGCTTGCAGAGTTGGTGTTCTCCCTGTATCTTCCAGCCAACTTACCACTGAAATATACTTACCAGATAAAAGGTCACGTTAGATTATCCAGGCAATTTCACTTTGAATCTCTTGATTTACCCTTTTTCCCAACTGACCATGAGGCAGTTGTGCAGCAGAAATCCCAAACTTGAAAGGCTGTATGTGATTTGCTATTTGACCTTTGTAAGTAACTAAAATCTGTTAATTAAGTAGTTCTTCAGCCTTAAAACTCTGTTAGAAGCAGTCTTTTTTGTATGTCTCATGCTGATTATCAGTTTCTTGTTTATATATGTTTTTATTTTTAAGGGTAGGGAAAACCTGAGAATTCTTGGATAACCATTTGAGAAGTGTGGTCATTTTTAAGTCTGTGTTTTGACACTGCCTGGATTTTTTTGAAGAGAAGAGCTCCCATGTTTCCAGCAGTAATCAGTAGTTTGTTAGATGTATTTTACTTTTAGTACAATTATTGAGTAATTTCAAGATGAGAACAGTCATCTGAGTTCTCTGTAGCTCAGATCTTTAGAACTTTGAGAAAAGACAGAACAATGGGAGATGGCCACTTCAAACAGAGTAGATTTAACTTCTTTATTTTTAGAAAGTCCCTTGTGTTTTTTCCTGTGTTAAGATAAACATTGTTTCTTTTATACAAATATACACAATTAATTCTTGGCTTTACTTTCTTCTGTCTTACTGAGAGTGATTGTTTGAATGTGGTGTGGTTACTGCTACATCCTTTGCTATCTGAAAATAAAGATATATCTTCAGTTGCTGTATAGATGATGTGTGAGATGATAAACAATGGACAGTAGCTGGACTTATTGCCAGTGCTGTATGTTACTAATGATTTAGATGTACTTTTTCTTATTTTGTTCTAATGCCTTGCGTGTTGTGAGCTTTTTGCTCATCGCTGTTCCTTTATACCCAATGGAATGAAATGGCTTACCTGAAAACATCAGTAATTGCTTAAAAGAAAAGCGAAGGCCTGATGTACCTAGATATAATGTTAGCAGAAAATGCGACTGTTCCTCAAATGCAAAGACTGATGTATCTCTTTAAAAAAGGCTGAAAAGTAGTATCTGAATGAAAAAACCATTGTGGCCTTTAGTATGAGGTGAAACGAGCAGCGTGTGTGAGCTGTGTGCATCCCAACGCACACAAAACTCCACCACATGCCTCTAAACTTGCTAGATGTGGGCCAGCTGTACTCCTTGGTCCAGGTGAACTGTGCCACGCTCTCTTGGCCTCCCTTGCTGACTTTTGCTCTCAGGCTCTTCACTTTCTTACTCTTACAGAAATGAAGTCTTGCAGTTGAGTTACAAAGAGGCTGCTTTTCTGTGCTTTAACTGTGCACGTTCCCTTCCTGACCTTATGGCTACTCTGCCTTCAAAGCCTGACTGAAACTGTGAAACTAACCACAGGGTTTTTTTAGAAAAAACCCAAACAAACAACAAAGCAAACAAAAAGCAAACAAAAAAACCCACTCACAAAACCCAACTAAACTCCCACCAAAACAGACAAAAGAACACCCAAGAAACTTGCACACGAGAAATACAAATATCTCAGCAAAACAGCAAACTCATTTCCACTTTCATTTCCCTGTTGAGTGTTCTTGGAGCACAGCTCTCAACCTGCTGCAAATTCCAGTCATCATTTAAGCAAAGACCACACTAACTTTTTTCTACAACTTCCCTCTCCCCACACCCCCAGTCCCCAGACTTGCAGTCTCAGATGACCATTTTAGTCAGGTCATCTTTCCTCTTCTCTCTTGGTGAAAGACCCTTTCTTTTCACAGCTTGTGGTCCCCTTCTGCCAGCAAAGTTTCCAGGCAGCCTTGCTGGCTGATAGAAGTGCCCTGCTGAGTGACTTGCTGTTCAGTTGCATTATTCTGGGGTTCAGCATGAAAAAATGGTTTGCTTGGATAATAATCACTTCTTTATCTACAGAAGCTACCCAGTGAATGGGTAATTATCAAGGTTTACTGACAATCTGCCGTTAGTCTTTTGTTACAATTCCTTGTTCATTCGCTCCAACTGCTTCCTGCCTTCCCTGTCGTGCTTTTTATCTCTGATTCAAATGGAATTCATGGTCTGACACAAATACAATCTCCAGTATCAAACAGACCTCATGCAATTTGCATGGCCAGTTACCCCAGCTAGGCACCATAGCTCAAGAAGCAAGAGTAGGGCAATGGACTGGCGATTCTGGTTGTAAAATGTGCACAGGTTACTTGCATTACTGCTGTTTCCACCTTTAAAGAATGGCATGTGTAATTTTGTGAGCCACAAATGTTTCGTCTTCTTGTGTAAATATAATTAATGTTATTAGCCATCAGTCACCTAAAGCAGGCAACATGGATGGTCAAGTGAAGCTGGAAAAGGCTCTGTTGTAGCAATTAGTGACTTTTAGATAATATCACTGTGAGTACTTTGAAAGCCATTGTCACGCTTTGCTTTGCTGACAACTTAATTAGAGGTCTAGACCTTACTTGTGGTGAAGTTAATGAACACAGCATCTTTTGGCATGGCCTTTCAGGGTGCTGCCTCGGTCGAGTGCGGTGCAGCAGAGGTCAGCTTGCAATGCCACTGTGCTGTATCTGCCGAGGGCAGGCTTTGGAAGTCACAGCAAGGAGCTGGAGTCACAGCAACTGAAAGGAGCCAGGGAGGCAGCAGCTGCTGGCATCTGCTGAGCTCTGAGTGTCCTGGGAGAAGCTGCTGCAGACTGGAATAAGCTGTTGCTGATAAGGTCAGCATCATCCTGCCCTTCTGCAAGTGAGATTTCCACTCCCACCACCCAAGCTTGCTGCTGGCAAGTACAGTCTTTAAATTGCAGATAGGAAGGCTGGGAAAGGTGTAGGATCCTTACCAACATACCACTGGCTCCTAGTTATAGTGTTGTCAGATAAGCCATTCTTTTGAGAAACACTGGCATCTGTTGTTTTAACTTCGAGGGATGTTTTGTTTAGTGAATGCGTTCAGTACAATAAGATTGTTGTTGTTTTTAAAACTCTCTTGGGAAGTCCAGCACATGTGGACTTTTGTGGATGACCTTGTGATGCAGTGGTGTACAGTGTCTTTGCCATGCGTTTGTTTGTGACGCCAGCCTTTAAGTATTCCTTTCCTTTTCAGACACTGAGTTGCTGAGTTTGAAATTATCAGGAATTTCAATTTGCTACTCAGCTTCCCTGCAGTTCTGATTTCAGTGGAGATAACATAACTCTGTCTCCAGTAGGTTTGCAACAATGCAAGGTCACTTAAATCATCTCCGGTAGGCTGCATGCCAAAGATAAAGAAACAAAGTTGTTGCCAGTTAATGTTTGCTCAGGTATTTGCTCATGGAAAACGTACAAGTGCTAAGTAGAATTATCACCTCTTGTTATAGGTTATTTCTTGCATGATGTGTGCTGGTAATCTCAGAAAATTGAGGCTTGATATCCTGATATGGTGCTGATGAAAAAAAGAATAGGTTACTTTTTTGAACACGTTTTGATTCCTCAGCGTCTCTTCTGGAAAGGAAATTGTTCACCTTGTGACAGAGAAAACAGTGTATAAAATAGGTAGTGCAAGCTTTTAACTCTGTAGGAAAATAGGCTTTGATATGAAAGTTTCTCTTTAGACTCAAAATCTGTCAACTTGTCAACGTGCTATGTGTGATCCCAAACATGAAGGATTTTTACTGGATGGTTTCAGCCCCATGAGTATGATAAGTACTTTATTAGTATCTTGCAATGATAAAATTGGAAATAAATTGTGCACAGAGGGAGCTTACAGGAGACTCGACAGCTGTCAGTGCAGTTGGTGTTGGTAACTGGTGCTGAAGTTTGTGATGGAGCCGTGGTTTTGAGAAGTCATCCTGGTGGTAATCACTGAAGGTGGTGTGAGCACTCTGCACTGGCCTGAGTATTGCCCTTTTGAATCACTAAATCATAAACTGGTGGTGCAGGTCAAGTCAATCGAGTTCTCAGTCTCACTTCATTAACACCAACTACACAGTGGCCTGTGCAGGAGTGGCTTTCCATCCTAAGCATGGCTGCCTCTTTGCTGCCAGCTCCTTTCTCAGGTTCCTGAGTGTTCCAGTATGAAAAACACGGAACTGTTACCAGAGAGGTGCTTCTGAGCGAGGCCTTACATCGCACTTTTCCATCTGAAAACTGAAAATCAAGAATAAAAAGCATGTTTGAGAGGGATGTTCAATGTCACCTGATGTTTGGATTTTAGCGTGCCATCCTTTCAGCTGTCAGTGTTGTATCTTAGGATTTATTAGGGATGACAGATTATCTCATCCCCTGCACATTAATAGGAAAATATTTACTCTTTTTAGGCATGACTGAAAACCACCTGTTTTATCCAAAAACTTGCATGTCTTGAGCTTTGATCAGATTACTTTGTCTCTGAATATGTAATACTTGTTATTGCTGCCTATACTGAACATTATACATGTTTAAAAAACCCAAACAGCAAACTAACTCTTCCCCCTCCCCCAAACCTGAAGAAGTACTGAGTAGAGCACTGGCTGTGGTCTGTGAAGCTGAAATATGTGTTTCATCAATTTTGCATGTGCTCACAAGCCACTGTTATTGCAAAATGTTAATTGTTTGAAGGAAGGCTGTTGATAACTGTTTGCCATGTGGCCTACAGGAGTGGGGGCTGTGTGTAGGGTGGGGGTGGAGGTGAAGAGAACTCACATGTGCAGTCTTTTCTAGGATTAGATTCTTCCAAATTCGTTACACGTATGTGTTTACACTGAGATGCTCAGGTTTGGGGTTTTTTTTCATCCTCAGTTGACTAACTTGTGTGTTTGCAGCAGTCGTAACATAAAACAAGCAAAAACATTTCCAGACAAAAGAACCTCCAGCTTTATTGATGATGAAAAGTACCTGCTTAGCTGTTGGTTTTGTTGCTCTTGTGCTATAGTAAAGATTTTCCTGAAGGCTGTACTGCTGTTTTGTGCTACCCTTGAGTTCGAAGCACTCTGCATGGGTTGGCTCAGAATGTAACGTATGGAGACCTCTCTGACATAAAAGAAAACACTCTTTTATGTTGCCTGAACGAGTGGTATAACAGACCTGAAGCTTCCCAAGGGCTCTCTGTGGCGCATGGTGCCGTGCTATTAGGATGGGATCTGAAAGCAAGGGAAGTGAGGAATCTGCAGATAGAGGGGGCAGGATGTGGCGCACAGCTGAGGAAGGGGCCTTACAGAAATGTCTGGGCAGCTTGGAAAAGTGGAATGGGATGGTTTGGGGACTGCAGTGGAGGAAGCTTGATGCAGTGGGTTGACGAAGTTAAGTTATTCTGGCCATCCTGTACTCCTGGCAGAAGAGAGCATCTCCCATGTGCACGTTTTCCAGGACAGACAAATGCTGGTTCTGCATGATGGGTGTCAGCTCAAGGTGGCTTTTACAATGAACAGTAACAGCGAGTACCCATGTTTTGCATCATCCCAGCAGAAGCTACCCTCCAAAGTCTTTGGTGTATACTTGATGATGTGTGACTTGTGGGGTCAAATCCAGGCTAATATTACAAGAGATTCCAAAAATGCATGTAATGCAACAGTCAGTGCCTCTGTTCAGAAATCTGGGTTGTCTGATCTGCTATGGACAGCAGTGCCTGTGCAATATTTGATTGCATGAGGCACTTTAAGAGCCCTACTGACTTAAATGCCTCTTACTTTCTTGCCAGATCCTGGGTACAGTGTTGTTCTGGGTGTCATATGTATTCACCGTCCTTCGAGATTTTTCTTCCCCCAAAGAACATGGACAGTAGGGCTACAATTCCATATTGAAATGGGTTTTTGAGAGTCTGTTGTTTGCCATTTATTTTATTAGCTCTACCTTTAAGTTTTGCAATGCATTGTACAGTGCTGGTCTTTGAGCACAATGGGGAAGAAAAAAACCAGTTTGATCCTATCAGAGGAATACTTGAACAACAGTTGATACCTGCATGCTTGTTTCTTCTGTGTGAACAGATTTATGCATAATTTCATTTCAAAAATAAAACAAGGTCTGTAAATAGATTTTTATAGCTTGCATAAAATTGATATTTCATCTACGATTACAATGATGACACATTATCGATGCCTTAGAATGGAGTCTTTATTGCTTTAATGAAAAGATGAATGACTTTGTGAGCAATAGTGTGATGGCTTTTAAACATCTTGGGTGAGACACAGATACTTTAGTTTGCAAATAAGCATAACTCTGCTGTGCAATGATGAAGAGAAACTGTATATTTTGTTTTCCAGGAGCAAAACAAAGTTTCAGGTACAATAGTGTTATAGATGTTAAACATGCAATTGCAAGAACTAATGTAAGTGGATGTAGGTATGTGACAATCTTTAAAATAAGTCATTCCTTTAACACCTCTGAGTCACAATGCTTGAAAGAAGAGACACTAATTAGATATAGAACTGAAAACAGGAATCTAAAATGACTTCCAAATACAGATCTTGCCTAGCCACCAGCCTCTACCACTTTCCTCTAAGCAGGAAAAGGAATTAATTCTCCAGCTCTCTATGAAAAAGAAAGAAATGTACACTGATAGCCTTTCCTTGGCACTGAGATACGTCTGATACTACCAAGTGATTTCAGGGTCACTTAATGGCTTGTCCAAGTTCATTTCCATTTCTTTCTCAAGTATGAGGGAATCTTTTTAGCTGTACAGATAAGTAAGCAGCAGTTTTTAACTGAGGCCTCATTAAGTCTTTCCTTAATTGTGTTTGTGTGTGGGTGTTCATTTTAGGATACCAGAAAGGATATGGTTGAAATCTACAGTAAAGACGAGTTAAAGAATCTGTTCTTGTACAAGAGTGATTCCATATGTCACAAAATGTTTTACTGTTAGCATGAACATCACTCTGCATCATCAGAATCACTTTCAGAATACTCCAGGGTTCTCCATTCAATATCTGTGTATCTCCTCAGTGCAGCTTCCACGCTATGTAAATACTGAGGGGTAATTTGGGACACAACTCTTTTCATTCCTCTTTGGTCTGGGATTTTAATGATAGTGTAATTATAGATGAATACAGTTACCACAGCAGCTTCTGAAAGGGGAAAATGACACTTTATCTCAGATATTTCTTAAATTTGGGAGTCAGTATTAGTGTGCTTACTTGCTTGTACCAGAACACTGAATATTGGATTATATGTCAATAATGTTTCAATTTATTAGCTGACTATGGAAGGGATATTCATGAAACCACTTCTTGAAGATGTGGCCATTTTTATACTCTAAAGCTGAATGTTCTTCTGAAAGCTATTCTGCCAAGGATCTTCAGCAGGCCTTAATCTTAACATTTTCCTTTAGTTAATTGTATTTAATGTTTCAGAAGTAAACTGGTGATTTCAGGTCAGGAAAAAATCCTGTTAGGTGTTGTGTTTTTTTCTTCAAAGTATAGGTTAGTATTCATTGGATGTGTGTGTTTGGTGTGTGTAAATTAAGGTTGATTCATCAAATAGCCTATGTTTAAATATCTTATTAAAATAATAATAAAATAGTAAATAAGCTGAATTTAATAAAAAAGCTCAGAAACAGGTCAAACTCCAGAACAAAAGACGTAATATATTGTCAAATAAAGAGTTTTAACTTTAAATGTTTCTAATTACAAGTAAGATACTTTTTTTTTTTAACATCTGCTTTCAATAGTAGGCTGCCTTTAAAGGATGAAATTCCCCAAATGCAGAATAGGCAATGAGTCTCATTTTGGGTGGACCCTGCTGCCTGGATGGCCACTCATTGTCATGGAGTCTAAATATTGCTTAGAGATACAATTTTTTTTTTTGCTGATGTAATTAGTGCTCTAGAGTCTATAGAAATGTCTTGCAGTGCCACAAGAATAAAGGCTATAACCTGCTGGATGTGCACTGACCCACCTGTAATTCTACTGCCATAACAGAGCAATTACTTTGTCTGCATGCCACTTCCTTTGACAGAGCTGCCATTTGTACTCTTGGTTCCAGGTGGTGTTCTTTTAACTCTTGCCTGCTCTCCTGCCCATACTGCTCTCTCCCTAATGTTTTTTTTAAATTTTTTTTTAAAATAACTTTTAACCTGGAACACTTTCCTCCTGTTCTGGTTTTTCAGGATGTGAACAGCCTGTGGATTTAGTTCATATCAGTGTGCACATCATACACTTTTCTTCACAAGCCCAGACAGAGAAATGTCAAACTTTTCATGTACCTGGAGGAAAAAAGTCTGTATAGAGCATCAGGACAAAGTGTTGGGAGGGCAAGGGGAGTGTATGTGGGTTTTTATTGTTTTTTTTAAAGTTTCTCAAGGTGTATATTAACATGAATTCAGTAATTCCAGAAGTTATGTATAAATCAAGTGCTCATGAACAGGCAGTCATGCTGGAGATGTGCTGACAGGTGTCAAAGAGAAAGCCACAGACTGTTGAAGTTGACTCTCCTGAGTCTAGCAGGGTGCTAATGCTGGTTCAAATGCAGCCTTTAACTGCACCAGCTTGTTTTTCCCGGAGACTCGACCCTGTTGTGTGTCCAGACTAGAATGCATGTATGCAACTTTCAACTCCTTTTCCAGAGCTCGTTTTGCTGTGATCACATGGAATACAGAAGATTAACTGTCCTCTGTTTTCTTAGGATCTTGCTAGATTCAACTTGGAAGTCTTTTAGAGGAAATAGACCATTGTCCTGATCATTCCAAGGAGAAGGGAGAGTCATAAGTTGGGAAGTCATGTCCTATTCCTGATTCAGCTGCTGAGAGGGATGAAAAAGATTTAGCGGATTAAGTTTGGAAAGATCTGAAAGCAGGGTGGTTTTCTTTTCTTTCAGTAGCACTGTGTGAGTGGTTTGTTTGTTTTAAAGACCAACTTAGGGGCTAAAAACCTCAGTAAAGCTAACTGCAGTCTGCAAAAGGCAGAGTTTAACTCGTTAGGCTCTACAAAGTGTGAGCTGGGAAAAGCCTTTAATATGGAAAGTTTTGGCTGGCTTGGGTTGTTAGGGTGGGGTCTGGATGAGGCACCTCATTGCTTATCCATGTGATGTATGTCGAGAAGGTCCGATGGGACCAGTACAGCTCTAAAATAGAAACCAGGACTAGAAAAATAAAGGAGAATTTTTGAAAATGCAGTAAGAAAATACAGTATTTTTTTCCTGCACTACTCATCTGCAGAGTTTCCAAGTTACAGTTCATCTTCAGTCATTGCTTAGGCCCTGGCTTAAGCCATTAAATCCTTGGGGGCCTGTGCTGCACAGCTTGCAGATTACTTTTATGAATTTTTCTCTGTGCCATTTCTTTGGGTAGGGCTCTTGTTTAAGCTTTCAGTGGTAATAAATGTGTGCAGGACCATTCTGGAGAGCCTGTACACAGAGCTGGTACTGATAATATTTCTTCTTTCTTTTCCTTTTACTCAGACCAACGAGTGGAATAAGAATGACGATCGGCTGCTGCAGGCGGTGGAGAATGGAGACCCTGAGAAAGTGGCTTCACTGCTGGGTAAAAAGGGAGCCAGTGCCACCAAGCAAGATAGTGAGGGCAAAACTGCGTAAGTCCAACCAAAACCTGTGATTTAACTCGTGGAAAACCCCTGCCCTCGATGCATGTGCCACTTCTGTGAATTAAAAACCAGATACTATCCTGAAAATTAAGGTTCCTTCTTCTTCTGAAGCACAACACATTCTGCAGTTCTTGATTTGTAATTCTGTTTTTAAAATGCCATTTCAAAATCATAAACCCATCGAGGTAACTTGAAGGTTAACAAGCTACTGGTTAGACTGGGACCATTTTAGGACAGGGTATTTTTGAATTTCATGGCACACTGTAGATTGCACACTCCAAAAGGCATTAATCTTTGGGGCTGTTTTTTCCCATGGACATTACTTTAAGAAGACAGAAATTAAGATAAATTTTCATCCTGATGGGTTTAACTGAACTGAAACTATGGTGAAAGAGTTTTAAAATCCTGCAAATACTAAGGATTCGCTAAGTGTTCCTTGTTTTGATGGAAGTGTGCTAATGAAAGTTTTGTGTAAACAGATTTTGCACTCTCAATATATTTCATTTATAGCATTTTCATCTTCTGTTCTTCCTCTTGTTCTCCTGCGAACATGCTGAATTGTGGAAGATAAAAGATTCCACTAAAAAAACTACAGCCAAAAGATTGCTGTCCTTAAACTTTCTTCCTTATGGCACAGAAAGATGATTCGGTGGATAAGTGAGAAATAGGCATCCTGTGATAGAACCAAAACCTTCATAAAATTCTGGATAGATGTGGACAAAGGAAGACTTGGAAGAGCAGCACAAGGCGGTTTAGTCTTGGGAAGGGCAGCACAAGGCAGTTTATACCAAACTGTAAGTTATAATAAATTACCTCTGGGTTACATTTCTTGAGTCACACTCTGCTTCTTTCTTGGTCTGGTTCAATTTCCTACATCTGCTTTATTTCTGCTCTGCATCTGAGGAAACTGAGCGATGGATTGACTCATAATGACCTGCAGTTTCTTACTGCAGAAGTCGAAGTCATCAATTACGCCAAGTGGACTTTTTCCTCCATTCTTTACTAAGTTTTTAATTTTTTAAAGTTGCATACATATGTTTTTCTTTTGGCCATTGAATCTTCAAAATTATGACTATATTTAGCATTTCATATTTTTACAATCAACATAACTTCAGACCTCGATTCTTGAGGTCTTCTTAAGCTGCGCTCTGTATACAGTGTATCCAGTGTAACACTTACTTTCCAAGATTCATGTATAAATTGATACTATGAATTTTTATGGAGAACCACCCAAGGCTGAACTTATCAGTGTCTCTTAACTCTTAAGAATGTAGCTAGGTGTTGGTGCAATGATTTTTCAGCTTTACATGGACACAATAAAAAATTTCCATTTTCATTCTTTATTTGCAGCTACTAAGAAGTCAGTAAGCATATATTTATATGAATGATGCTGTTACTAATAATACAGTTGCAAATACCTCTTTCAATTGCTTGGAACAAATGTGAGTTAGTGCTATAAAGATCTCTGTTCCTTCTTGTTCTGTATGCTCATTTAACTGTCATTTACTTTTAATGTTTTTTCTGTGTCATTGTTTAAAAGGCAGCTTGAGAGAGAAGCAAGAAACATAGCACTGCTGTGATGCAGAAATACAGCATGCCAAATCTCATTCTGTTTCCAGTGCTTTGGGAAATTTAGCAGACCTGCTCAGGTTTATTTCTGTCTATGTTTTGAAAGATAGAGACTGACAGGTGTAGAAGCAATGACACTAACCTGGAGAGACATAGCTACCAAAGGTGGCCCAGAAATGTACTCCAGCATGGCTTATTAATAATGGGCTGCATCTTCTTTGTGTTTTTATCACTCCAGAGTATTTTTTTTGGTGTGTACAAAATGGGGTACAGCTATCATTTCTGTATAGACTTATTTCTGCCATGTTTGCAGTGTGATGCCAGCACTTCCTTCCTGCCGTGTGTCTGGGTGCCTGACACAGCTGGTTTGCCTGGCCTCAGAAGCTCTGCTTAGAGGCATAGACTGTTCTGCAGCCCAGCACTGAGGTCTGTTGATGTGCTGCAAGAGCGTGGTGCTGGTTTGTTAGCTACCCCATCCGTAACATCAGCAACTCCTGTGCTGGGAAATCGTGATCTGCACAGGGCTTTTTGGGAGAGCTGTCCACCCTTGTGCTCAGATTTCATAGAATCACAGAATGGTTTAATTTAGAAGAGACCTCCAAGATCATCTCATTTCAATCCCCCTGCCATGGGCAGGGACACTTGACCACGTTGCTCAAAGCCCCATCCAACCTGGCACTGAGCACTTCAGGAATGGTTCTTCTACAACCTCTCTGGGCAACCTCTTCCAGTGCCTCACCTCTTTCACAGTAAAGAATTTCTTCCTACTACCTCATCTAAATCTCCCCTCTTTCAGTTTGAAGCCATTCTCTTTATCCTGTCTCTACATGCCCTTGTAAAGGGTCTCTCTCTAGCTTTCTTTTGGGTTCCCTCTTAGGTACTGGAAGGCGCTACAAGGTCTCCCCAAAGCCTCCTCCAATGAACCTTGCACACAGAAAGTAAGGCAGTGGTTGGTGGCAGCCAGCATGACTTCAGTAAAGGCAAATAAGGCCTGACAAATTTGTTGGCCTTCTGCAGCTGGGTCACAGCTGTGGTGCATGAGAGAAGAGCAAAAACGTCATCTGCCTGGACTTGTGCAGAACACTTGACACTGTCCTGCACAACAGTCCTGTCTACAGCCTGGAGAGACATGGATATGCAGGATGGACCAGCGCTACCGCTCATGAGGGCAGGGTAGAGAGGCAGAATCACCTCCCTTGACCTGCTGCCCATGGAATTATTTTGATGCAGAGCAGGATATGATGTCTGGGCTGTGAGCTGACATTGTTGGCTCATGTCCAGCCTCTTGTCTACCTGATGCCTTGTAGAGGCTGACCTGGAACAGAGGCTAGAGAGAATGAAAGGATAAAGGGTAGGTATTTATTGAAAGGCCTTTACAGGGTACACCTTGGGCAGTGCAGGAGTCTCGCAGAGACTACACCCAAGATGCACCACAGTCACATATTTTTCAGACAGATATAAGTTTTGTCCATTTACATATCAGAGGTTAATTGTCCAATTACAGCTTCAGGCAGTGGAGTCCCATTCTCTTAGTTTGCTCCCCCCCAACTCACTTTTGTTTACATTTCTTGGGGCCTGAAACAGTGAGGTGTCCTCAATTCTCAGGCCTAGAGAGGAATTGTTGTGTCTGACCAAAATGGGAAAAGCCCTAGCTAACACTCTATATGGAGTTCAGAGTTATACACTAAAGAATTGCAGGATTACAAATACATGAAAATATAAAAGCTAAAATCCTAAGGCATCACACCAGCACCCCCAAGTCCTTCTTGGCAGGGCTGCTCTCAGTCTATTCTCTGCCCAGCCAGTGTTTGTGCTTGGGTTTGCCCTGACCCAGGTGCAGGACCATCACTTGGCCTTGTTGAACTTCATGAGGCTCATGTCATTTCACTGGTTACATTTTAGAAAGTTGTCTGCAGTGCCATGTGGGAAGGGAGCTCTTTGGATGAGTGGTCTATTGATCCCTGTAAGTATGTATTGATGCATTTGTTTACATAGTTAGGATGAAGCTGACTAACCAGAAGAATGTGATGGGTTCAGTTATGTAACAGAGTGCACAATGTGATTAAAGACTTTGGAATGTGCTTGAAATCAAAAAGGAGAAACAATTACACATTGCAATGCAGGTTTGTTGTCTCTTCCCTTAAGGTGTGACATGTTTCTTTTAAGGCTTTTCTTTCTCATTCTTTTTGTTAACAACCCTACACACAAAATTTTCAGTACTGTCCAGATTTTTGAGATATAGTAATATAGTGCATTATTTCAAATAGAAGGTGGAGACAATAATTTTTCATGCTTAGAGAAAGAAAGGTACTTTAAAGTTTTTATTTTATAATTGGATGGCTTGCTGTTATAAAATGCTTGAACTGAAAGGAATAGAGACCAGAACAGAGGATTTTCTTTATGTGTCCTGTTGAGTACTGTATGTATCATCCCACTGAGTCCTACTATGATGTGCTCCAGCTTTGGCTCAGATTTGGACATTATCACCTAAATTTCATCTTTGTGTCCTCTTTAGTCCCTGTTGTTTAGGGCCTTTACTTTGTGCTTTGTCAACATGCAGTAAAATGGAGGTGCTTAAATTAATGAGGTCTAGGTTCCTCATTAATTTAAGGTATTAGTATTAAGGTAGGTATTTCTTAGAGATAATATTTACAAATTTTCTTTAAGAGGTTTAACTCCTCAGCAGTATCCCTTTCAAAAAAGGTATTTAAAAAATACCTTGTCAGAGTAATGAAATTATAGTTTTTTAAGACTCACTTGACTTTCCACACCATCACCCTGCCTTTGACTAAGTTCTTTCTGTAAACAATAAATCACTTTTAAGGCCATGGAGCAAATCCACCTTTGGCATAAGTTGACACGGTCCCATTGTTGCTCCCACTTACATAGCACGGACTATTGCCAAGCATAGTTGTAACAGAACCTATCTGGAAATCTGACTCTGTCATTGTAGTCTTGCTTTGCCAGATAGGTTGGTTGTTTTTTCTTTTGGTCCAGCTTCCTTAAACAACGAAACGGGGCTTTCCAGCTTGGAATTTGATCATTTAAATCCATTTAAATGAACAAAAAAGGGTTTTCAAAGAGATCCGTTTCGGGAGCGATAGGATTGGATTCATTCATGTGCTGCACTTTCCACAAGATCAAGTGTTCAAATGGGCTGTTATTTTAAGATGCTACTGCCATTATTGAGGGGAAGTGGAGGGATGGGGGTGGGGGAATGATTTTGGAAAGGATTTACAGTGCATAAATGGTAGCACTTCCTTGTCCTGAAGTTATTTTGTCAATGTGCCAGTCCATTACTGCCATGTTTGCATGTTTCTGCAAGGTACTAAACTAAAATTAAATGCTTTTGGCTATTAAGTGAAGCAATAGATCTCTGTACATTTTTTTTTGAACTGCAATGGAATCAGCTGTTGTTTAATAAAATTACTCTAACAATAGTACAAAAAAGCTTCAGAAACCTCTGCAAATTTGCTCTTTAAGGACTCCACAAAGCTACTGCCAATAGCAGTTAATAGAAAGGATATATTTTCATTTGAGAGAGACTGTTCATGCCTTGGAGGCTGAACTAAAAATAAATTTTGGAGCATATTCCAACTGCAAATACTTGATATTTATTATGTACATAGTATTCATTTTTGTTTTCTTCCTTTCGGCTCTTACTGTATAAGGAGGTGGGCGTGAGTGGCGTGAAGAACATCACTTTTCAAAAAGTAGATAATGCTTTAATTGCCTTTGAGAGAGAAGGTTTCCTTGTATGTAATAATATTTACCTTAAAAGAAGCTATTGGAAGAATACGTGTGATGGAATAATCTGAGCTGGGTGAGACCCACAAAGATCATCAAAGTCCGAGTCCTGTTCCTGCACCAGACACTCCAAGAGTCACAGCAGGTGCCTGGGAGCATTGTCCAAATGCTTCTTGAGCTCTCTCAGGCTGCTGCTGTGGAGCCTTCCCTGGGGCTGAGGAACTTCCCTGAGGAGCCTGTTCCAGTGCCCAACCACCCTCTGGGGAAGAACATTTTCCTGATACCCAACCTAAACCTCCCCTGACACAACTTCAGGCCGCTGGGTNCAGTGCCCAACCACCCTCTGGGGAAGAACATTTTCCTGATACCCAACCTAAACCTCCCCTGACACAACTTCAGGCCGTTCCCCTGGGTCCTGTCACTGTCACCCCAGAGAAGAGATCAGTGTCTGCCCCTCTGCTTCCCCTTGTGTGGGAGTTGTAACTGCAATGAGGTCTCCCCTCAGTCTCAGCCACTCCTCACATGGCTTCCCCTCCAGACCCTTCACCATCGTCCTGGCCATCATTTGGACACTCTCTAACAGTTTAGTGCCTTTCTTACACTGTGGCACCCAAAACTGCTCCCAGCACTTGAGGTGAGGCTGCCCCAGAGCAGAGCAGAGTGGGACAATTCCCCCCTTCTTGCCCAGGTGGAGGAGATGCTGTGCCTGATGCCCCCGGGACAGGGTTGGCCCTCCGGGCTGCCAGGGCACTACTGGCTCATGTTCAACTTGCCACTGACTTGGAGCCCCAGATCCCTTTCCCCAGCACTGCTTTCCCAGCATCTCCTTCCCCAGTCTATACACACAACCAGAGTTGCCCCATCCCAGGTGCAGAAATCCACACTTCCCCTTTTTAAACTTCGTACGGTTGGCGATTGCCCAGCCCTCTCATTTGTCACTGTCTGTCTGCAGGGCCTTTCTGCCTTCAAGGGAGTCAACAACTCCTCCCAATCATCTGCAAACCTACTTAGTATCCCTTTAAGTCCTATGTCCAAGTCATTTATGAAGATATTGAAGAGCAAAAGGCCAAGGATGGAGCCCTGTGGAAGCCCACTGGTGACAGGTCACCAGTCTGGTGTCACCCCAGTCACTGTAACCCTTTGTGCCCCATCCATGAGCCAGTTGCTCACCCATCACAGGATGTGTTTATCCAGCTGTGAACTGGACATTTTGTCCAGAAGGATCCTGTAAGAGACATTATCAAAAGCTTTGCTGAGATGCAAAAAGGTGAAAATAATATCCACTGTATTCCCTTGATCAGCTAGGTGGGTTTCATGAGTCCTTGTCAGGAAAGGAAGCCAGATTTGACAAGCAGGGCTTTCCCCACACAAAGCCATGCTGGCTATGATCAGTGACTGCATTGTCCTCCAGGTGTTTTTCAATACCTCCCAGAAGAATCTTCTCCATAACCTTACCAGGCACTGCAGTGAGGCTGACAGGCCTGTAGTTTCCAAGGTCCTCCTTCTTTTGCCCCTTTGAAAGCTCAGATAACATTAGCCAGCTTCCAGTCTGCTGAGACCTCTCTGAATTCTCAGGACAGTTCAAAAGTTTTTGAGAGAGGCCTTGTGATGATATCAGCCATCTCCTTGGGTATTTTCAAATGAATCCCAACAGGCCCCATAGATTTATAGGGATCCAGCTGGAGCAGCAGATCCTGCACAAGTTTGTGGTCAGTTGAGCACTGATCACTCTCACAGCCATGGTCCTCCAGCCCAGCCGCTGGGAGCCCCTTAGCCTGCTGTCAGTGTTGAAGACAGGCATTACACATCTCTGCCTTGTCCATGTCCTTGTTTGCAAGGTGCCCATCCTCATCCTGTAATGGGCCAATCTTTTTTCTGCCCTGCCTTTTGCCATTAATATATTTAAAAATAACCTTTTCTGTTGTTCTGCACAGTTCTGGGCAACTTCAACTCCAGCTGAGCTTTGGCCACGTGAATTTTCTCCCTACAGTGGAAGCAGCATCTGTATTCTTCCTATAGCACCTGTCCTACTCTGCAAGGTGGACATAAACCTTCTTTTTTCACTTTATTTCCAAGACAAGGTCACTGCTTAGCCAAGCTGGCCTTCTGCCTCATCTACTTGACTTCCAACACTTAGGAATTGCCTGCGCCTGTGCCCTTAGGAGATGATGTTTAGAAAGTGACCAGCACTGATGAGGCCCATTCAAAAGCATTTTCCAAGGGGGCCCTACTTGCTAGCTCCCTGAGCAGCCTGAACTCTGCTCTCCCCATGTCCAAGGCTGAAGGTTTGCTGGCACTTTTCCTCCTGTCAGCAGAGATTCTAAACTTGATCACTTTGTGGTCTCTGGGCCCAAGATGGCCATCAGTCTTCTCTTCACTCATGAGACACACTATCTGTTAACAAGCCACAAATCACCCTTTGATAGCCAGCACCATGCAGCCAGGGCATACATCCAGTGGAGATTGGAGACTGTCAGTGGGCAGTTGAAGCCTGATAGAAGTCACACCATCACTGGGTGCTGCTGTGCCCAACATGCTGGAACTTCAGTACAAACGGGAGTCCAAGGCAGCAAAATGTCAGTGTCCACCATCGACACTGCCAATGCATTTTTCTCCATTGCACTGGCAGCAGAGTGCAGGCCACAGCTTGCTTTCACCTGGAGGAGCATCCAGTACATGTGGAACCAGCTGTGCCAGTGGTGGAAGGACAGTCCCACCATCTGCCATGGACTGATCCAGGCTGCACTGGGAAAGGATGAGGCTCCAGAACACTTACAGTACGTTGATGGCATCATTGTATGGGGGAACACAGCAGGGGAAGTTTTTTTGAATGGGGAGAAGATTACCCAGATTCTCCTGAAGGCTGGTTTTGCCATAAAGCAAAGTAAGGTCAAGGGACATGCTCAGGAAATTCAGTTTTAGGAGTAAAAGGGGAGGATAGAAGTCATCAGATTCCAGTGGGTTTGGCCAACAAAATAGCAGCTATGTCCCTGTCAACCAGGTAGAAGGAAGCACAGGCTTTCCTAGGCCCTGTAGATTTTTGGAGAATGCATATTCCAGCACACAGTCAGATTGTTAGCCCTCTCTGTCAAGTGACATGGAAGAAGAATGATCTCAAATGAAGTCCTGAACAACAAGAAGCTTTTGAACAAATTAAGCGGGATATTGCCCATGCAGTAGACCTTGGGCCAGTCAGAAAGGGGCAGGATGTGAGGAATGTGCTCTACACTGCAGCCAGGGAGAATGGTCCTTCCTGAAGCCTCTGGCAGAAAGGACCTGGGGACACTCAAGGATGACCTCTTTGGTTCTGGAGTCTGGGATACAGAGGATTTGAGGCTAGCTATACCCCAACTGAGAAGGACATTTTGGCAGTTTATGAAGGGGTTGGAGCTGCCTCAGAAGTGATAGGCACAGAAGCACAGGATGCAAAGCTACCCTGCTGGCTTTACATATCGCCAGGGGAGAGAAATGGACAGTGCTCTACCTCTGCACCGACTTGCGGATGTTGGCAAACAATCTGTGGATGTGGCTGGACCCACAGAAAAGGACCAATTGGCAAAGCAGAGAGAAACCCACCTGGGCTGCTGAACTGTGGTAAAACATTGCTGCCCAGCTAGAGAAGCTGGCTGTAAAAGTACATTATGTAGATGCACATGAATGCAAGAGTCAGGCTACTGAAGAGCTGTACATCATTGATACGATCTCTGAGGAAAAAAAATTCATTTACTTTTATCACAGTATTTAATTTATGATGGTCCAGATGGTCACAATAATGTCTAGGTTTCTGAACGTGGACAAAGCAAGAAAGACCACAGGGATCTCAACCTTTGTTTTATCGCTAGCCAACAGATGGCTGAAATCTGGTTCTTATTCCAAAATTTCTTGTAAAGCTTATTTCCATGAGAGATCTGGGTGAAAAAGCTTTTGTCTCTCTAAATCTTTTCTGAAGTTCTTTTTAGGTTCAAATTGTGATTGTTCATTTTTTGTCCCCTCCTCTGCCCTGCAGCATTGTTAGGGATATAATTTAATTCAGATGCTGATATTAAGTTTCCTGAAAAACTGCTTTCCGCTTTAGACAAATGCTCAGAAATGCTAATGAAACTCTAGGCTATGGTTGGATGAATCTGTCCACTGCCAGGGTACTAAATTGGGCTAATTAAGTTTCTATTATGTTCAGTATGAGCTGATTGTTAATGTATGGTGAGAGGGAATGCTTTTATCTTCACAACAGAGGAGCAATACTTAACTTTGATTTTATAATTTGGCTATACATGAAAAAATCCACATTGCCTACAAACACCACTGTATGGACAATCATGCAGGCTTTTAAATGAGATCCATGCAGTGGAATTTGTGATAGTGGTTTGTTCCTGGCTTTTGACTGTGTAGACCATTTATGATGGTTTTGAGCACAGGATCCCTCACTTGACCCCTCCAACTAGACTTTGAAAACTTCATGATACAGTTTTTAGTTCTTGCCTACACTTTTGACAGGATTTGAAATCAACAGCATCCAGGTTCTGTTATATACATTTTAAAAGCTATTTTTATAAGACATTTTAGCATTTTTATACCTACATGTCATTAGGGAAAAAAAAAAGGGAGCCATTTTCTGAAGAGACAGAAATTAATCATCTTTAGTTGGATTTCAGTTACAAAGATCCTAAACTTCTGGCAAACTGAAACTTTTTACTTTATCTCTTCAGTGATTTCCTATGTTGTAAATCAAACAAATTCCGTGTATTTAAAGAACAAACTCCCTATTCCATATAAAGCTCTCTGAGCATTAAGAAGCCTCCCAATGGATTTTGCATCTTACATGCATGGGGCTTCGTGCAGATGATATCTAAAGTTCAAAGACGAAACAATCAGTCTGCAATTTCTTGTAGGAGCCAGCTTGTGTCTTCTGTTCTCTATTTGCTTTTTCACACAGCTGATGGCTATTCTTAAGAACTGTTGTGTTTCATTGTCCTTTAGTGGGGCTGTCATCTCAGAGGGAAGCAAACCCTCTTCTGAAAGGCCCTGATACTCGTGTTTGGGTAGCCTGTGAGCCTCCTGCTCACAGGCAGGATCAGCCAAACCCGTAATGCAACATCAGGCAGCCGCTGGAATTCCCTGTTAAAGCAGCTCCATTTGCAAAGTTGCCAAATACCCACATTTTGCCAGACCTGGCCAGCTTTCAACAAGTTTGTCACTTACTTGGATCAGAGCACAGCCTGGATGGTTGGGAGTTTTTGTATGCCTGGGTTGAAACAGCTGCAGTTTGGCTCATGTGGAGGCAAAACCCAGTGCCTCACTTTCCCGTGGGGAATGCTGTGGCTGCTCCCTGCACTTGTCCCGTTTGAGCTGGCAGGAGAGCCATGAGGGAAGTGTGCCTCTCGTGGGTTGGGCCAGAATCAGCCTCTTTAAGGCTGGAGGGGACAGGGTTAAGGCTGCAGTTGTTTTTCAGATTTGTATCTACATAATGGGCTGCAGTTGTTTTACATGTTTTTCAAAGACTTATGCAACCGAATGAGCTGTATGTGTAGACTTTAATTATACCCACTGGCTGTTACTGACTTTAAAATGTACTCTAATCTAGGAAGGGGAACAGACAGCCAAAACAGAGCAATGTGCAAATGTTGAATTTACTTAAGTTTTTTTTAAATTTCAAACTGATGTCTCAGGCAATAGACTATGCTGGTGGCTGCTTATTTATTGGACTTAGATTTCACTCTGTTTTCTGCTACCTTCTTTACAGGTGCATTCTGTGTTAGGAAACTGCTGAAAAGTAGCTGGAAAGTAAGTGAAAAATTTAGAAAAGCTCTGAAGTTGCAAGTGCCTGTGGTCCAGTCCCTAGGCCTCTTCCAAAATATGGAACCTTAAGTAGTATAGTTCTGAATATTCTGAAATACAAAATAAAAAGTATATTGCCCTAATAATCCAAAGAGTTTATAAAAAAAAAGAAAAATTAAGTGGTCGTATCCAGTGGTCTTTGAAGAATGTGTTACAAGCAGATTAATTACTAGAAGTACATATTCTTGCACTTGGTTTGCAATTATCCCATGAAGTAAGAGAAGTTCGCTTCTTACAGCTTAATAAAAAAATAAGTAAAGCCAAATAGTTGCTTCAAATCTGAAGAGATGGGACGTATTATGAGTTTAAAAGGTACAGAAACATCAAGGACAGCATATAACTGTAAGCTATCCTTTGTCAGTATCCCTCAGGTTCATAAAGATGTTTCTGCTCATCAGTTCTTGGAGCACTAGATGCAGCTCCTGAGCTTTGCTGGATTTTCATGCCACAAAAATATTTGGTTTACATTAAACTTTACTCAATTGCTCTCACTCTTTTGAGCCTTCTCCTGGCCTCTTGTTATGCCAGCATGGTTCAGGATTTCATTGCTCTAATATTCATGACTTACCATATACTATAGTGATTATTAGCAATTGCTGACCCACAGGCAGCAATACCAAGTGATTTGTGTTGGAGGATGAAGGTCAGGGGAGACAGTAGTCATTGCTCTCATTTTTGGGCTTAATTTTAACTTTTAACTCTATTGGGCCTTGAAAGGGCTGAAGACGGCTAGCTGGTTTTACCTAGCCTGAGGAAGAAAGTCATCCTGACCTGGGTACATCCTCAGGAATTTCACTCCGTGCTAGAAAGATGTTGTGCCAGAAGGCATGTATATTGAGAAGGTAACTGAGCTCCTGTTTGGAATTTATATGTGGGATGTGGTCTTAAAGAAACTGTCAGAAGTAATCTTCCCTACTTGTCTGCCTTCCTTATCCCTCAGTACTTGGCTTTGGAGGCTCAGGCCACACTGCACAGATTTCTGGGCTCTTTAAGCTTTTTGAGACTCGTTGTTTGTTGTACTTTGTTAGTTTTTCTACCCTACAACTCAAAAAAAAAAAAAGTATGTCAAATTTTCAGTCTTTCTGTCAACACCTAGGAGTGCCCTGAAGCTTCGGCTTGTAGAATCTCTGTTGTGTTTCACTGACATTAGTTCCTGAGGAATTTTAGAATGGACACTGTGCAAGAAACTTTATGTGATAAATCTAAATTGTGAGCACTTGTGTTTACAATTAATGGTACATGGAAGGAAAGTCCATACATTTCAGACTTGAAGTGGGAGTTTGTGTTAATGTGGTAATAGAGTTTGCCAAAGAAAACCGTATATGAAAATGGAACTGCTGGAGCACAACCTGAGAATTCAAAGTATAAAGCTGCTGGAGATCCCAGAAATCTCTCTGAAGAGCAGTTGGGTGGGTATTTTGCTGAATTTGAAGGCTAAAATCAGGAGTCTGTAGCTTGCCAGCTCCTGCGTTGCATGATGCAATTGCTTCTTTTCTAAGAAGAAAACAGCCATTAAAGAGGCTTGCCTTTTATTAATGTCCTATAGCTCGAGGTGTGTATGATTGAAACAAGACTTTTCATGCTATGATGCAAAGATGGAAACTTTATATGAAAACTTAATTTGTTTTGGTTTCAGTGGTGTGTTTTTTTGGTTCTGTTGGTTTTTTGAAAGCTGTCCCAGAATACATGCTGACACAGGAGGGGCATTCAGGGTTTTTATCAGAGGGTTCTGCGTGTATTGGGGCAGGGCAGATGCCATCTCATGTTAAAATAGAAGGACACAAACTGTGTGCAGCACTTCACTTTACTGTGGCTGGTGCTAAAGGGGAGAGAGGGGGAAATAATCTCACACAGCTCCTGGTAAATCCATACCTGCCTCTGTCAACTTCTTAAAATCTTGTACTGCGCTCTAGAAGTTGTTTGCAGCAACTCATTGTCTGAATGTTTTAAAACTCTGAAAACATAATTTTCCCAGCTTGTACCGGTGTCAGGTCTGATTTCAAAACAAAATTCATTTCCTCTCTTTCTGCTAAGATAATTTTTGCACTCTTTTGGCTGCATCTATGTGAGTGACAGGATAATGATATGGAATGCCACCATTATTGAAAAGCCACCTTTTTTACAGTTGCTCTTGGAAGTAGATGAAATAGGTGCAATGTGAAGGTATAATTTTTATTTGTTTAAAGAAAATGATAAAAACCCCAAAATAATTACTAAGTATTGATAGTGATTACCTGTAGATGCCTGATTTCCTTTTAAGACAGTCTGATCTGCCAAACATCTGTATGGCTCCTCCATAACTAAATGGCTGCTTCTCCCTACAACATATATTGTCTCAAATGAGTGACAGTATCTTGGTAATGCAGTCAGGAAAATATGAAGATCCTTTTGACTTTCATAGCAAAACATTCATGGTTTAATTTTAGGTTTAAGGTGAAATTCTGCATGCTGCTCCTTATTTTTCACTGACAGATTGCATCTGTGCTGTGTGATGAAAACAGTGGAAGGCAGCTTTGGCTTTCAACTGATTTTGTTTCCTGTGCCAGCTCACCAGCCACACACTTACCTACCTACCTGTGCTGGTGCAAGGAAGGAGCAGAACCCAAGGAGGGCTTGCAGAGGAAGGCAGAAGACACTTCCAGTTTCAGGACCATTCTGGGCCTTTCCCAATCATTTAATCTGAAGGTGGTAATTTTTCTATTATTAGGTTCAGGGTGTGTCACAAAGGTCTTACTTTCAAAATTGTTTTAATTCTGATAAGATCTCAAGCCCTTCACAGATCTGTAAACCATATTCTTCTCCAGAGACTGGTCATTGTGAGTGACTACTTGTGAGAGGAGACCACACTGGACTTCGTCCTGTGTGACACCAGCTATTTTCTTCATGCACAGAGAGTGCTGCTCTAGTGGTAACTCATGGCCCTTTCTCCTTCAGGTCAGGTCTCAGGAACTTTGGTGCTTCTGCCACTCAGCCTGTGGTGGAAAGCACTCAAAAGCCAGATATGGTGTACTGTGTTTATTTCAGCTGTCGTTATCAAAGGAAGAGTTGAGGCCTTGAGGGATAGCACTGTAAGCTAGGTGTTGCTTCTAAAATATATAAAAGCTCCAGTCAGTTCAGAAAGTCAGCCAGGTTATCAGTAAGTCACTTTGTGGTTGAGATAGCTGATGAATTGCTTGCCTGTGTGATCTGGTAGTAGCAAAGCTTAAATGTCTTCAATTTCTTTTTTTAAATTTATTTTTAATCAGAAGTACAAGGTCTCTAGGCAGCTCTGTGTCTTTATTTTATCATTCTTGTTTGTTTGTGTGAAGGTATTGGCTGGTGTGGAAACTATAAATCATCAAACTGTTGGAAGGCAAGTTAGACTTTTTAAAAGTCAACAAAGGGTTGACATCCATTAGAAAATGAAGAAGAATGATCTGCCTTGGGGAGGGATGTTTTTACTCAAAATAAACCTTGACAATGAGTGTATATGAGTTCATAGTGTTTTTCAAACATTCTTGCACTTAAAATATTTTCAGAGCACTCAGATTAAAATGGCAGAGAACAATAGTATTATACGCTTGCATATAAGATTGACTGGGTTCCATGTTTGTCATAAGAGGAAATAGCAAATACAATATTCACTTAGCATCCATAATTCAGCCATGTTCTTTATTTGCTTTGGAATTTGGTAAGTAGTGTGTCGAACTACTTTCAGGCCCTGGAGAAAATCTGTGTTACAGAGAATGCTAATTCTGCCTAGAAAAAACTCTGGAGCATGACCTTGCCAAGCAGAGATTGAACCCTCTATTGGGTGTAATTTTTCTGCTGTTTTCCCCCCCATTTTTCTTTTCACAAGTGAAAATTTCCTTGTCAGAAGGTTACTGTCTTAAATTAAGGCTTGATATTTATTTTTTCTGATTTTATCATGTTCCACTTTACTTTTGTGGCACTTCTCCTAGATATATGGACCACCCAGTTGTTTTAAGCCAGCTGTCAAAATACCATTCAGTGAGAGGATTTGCAGGAAGTGGCTCTGCAAATGGTTAAGCAGAGAACCTGAATATAAGAGACCCATGTCTTACTGCTAATAACACCTTAGCAGTTGCCATCAGCTACAGTTTTACAAGTCTAACCCCTAAATGTGGTTTATTCCTGTTCTTCTACTTATAGTGTAATGATTTGTAAAGAAATTTTTTATGTGAGCTGAGTAGTAAAAATTACAGTCCTTTTTCATGTGAGTTAGACTGACATTTAAATAATTTCTGAAAACACTTCTTCTTGGTCTTTTGGCAAGGATTGGCTCTATCTGAACTCTTGTGCTTTGTCTGTCAGATGCTGCTTAAAGAAGTCTTCATTCCCTTGCTGGTTTAATTTTGTGACCAAAATGTGGAAAAGGTAATTTGCCGTGAATAAGGCATAGGCTTGTTTAGGACAGAAGTAAGTGCTTCACCTGTTGACATCTCCTATCTTTAAGAAATCTGCTGCTTCAGGCTGGTTCAGGGATGTCTTACACAGCTGTGCCCTCTGTTCAGGAAGCAAGCATCATAAAAAGCGTCTATCAATGTGGGGTTTGAGTAACATTTTAGGTCAAGAAATTTGAGGTCCTGGCAAGATTTTGAGGTGATAGTCTTGTATCTGTTCTCCAGTTGAACCTGAACCTCATTAAATGAGTTCACTCTTACGCTAAAGACCTGTTTCCTCCAACTGGGCTTTGCATTCCTCACAACGAACATAATTTTTCACTTTTTCTTGTTAAGAGCTGAGTAATTATGAGACCTGTACATTCCCCGTAGGAAGAAGCAGTGTCAATCTACTGATCTTTCATCTGCTGCAGAGGTGGGTCTTGAACCACAGGGAATGGTAGCTGCTCCTCTGCTCACTGAAAAGTCTGGATACGATAATAAAAGACCATCTCACCCTTCAGGAAGAACAGAAATGTTTAACAGCAATAAAAGAAATCTGTCTCAAATCAGTTCAGGATGGGCTATCAAGATGTGGCTCTAAATGGCAATAACAGGCTTATCTATTGTGAAGGGATAATGAACTATATTGTAATGGGATTTTCAGCTGAGTGAGAATCCAGCCCTCCCTGTGGCCCTTGGTCCAAATCAAGTCTTATGTGTTTGTTTTTGTTTACCTAAGTCATTGCACAACCAGGAAATGGGAGGAAAAGTTGTTTGCTTTCATATTAAGGAAAGTTTATTCACAGAAGATGCAAGTAAAATGCACCACTCCTCAAGGCGTCCCGATGGTGAGAATTCCAGTGTTTAGAAACCTGCAGGTTTTGCCTCAAATATTTTAGGAAATTATGTAGCTAGTAAAGAATTATTCTGTACTGAAATGAATGTCTACAGTCTTCTTTGTTTCAAGACCCTGCCTTGCTACATAGGAGTCCTCAGTATCTACCACTCAAGTGTTTGAGTTTGGAGTTTTCTTTGTTTGTTTTGGGTCGGGTGTTTTGTTTGGTTGAGTCTTTTTAGCCAAAAACAAAACAGGGACTATTAACTTTAAGATCAGAGCTGCTCCTTAAGGGGGAGGTTTTGTCCAACACTCTGTAAACAGTTTAACTTAAATATGACTGTAATAGGTTCATCCAATTCTGGAGTTGTTCTCTCTGTAGAGCAGGACTTCTGTTTACTAAACCAGCAGTTAAGCAACTGTATCCCCCATTCCCCTCTAACTGGTTTGAGACTGTTAAGAAAAAATACCTTTCTACAGGTTTATATGAGAAATAGTACCAGTACAAGGATGCAGAGAGGAGACACACAGCAAGCTGTTCTTTGTGAAATAAAACATCTCTGTGTGTGATGACTTGTTGAGAACTGCTATGGGAATTGTTTTTGTGAGTGGAACTCATGTGTTCCTAGAAGCATAGCCTGAAAAGAGTTAATTTTTCTTTTCTCTGATACTTTCTTGCAGTCAGATTTTACCTAAATAAAACTTCTTTAGCACTTGCATGTTCATGTTGCATTTGGCACCATCCAACAAAGTCTGTCCATAAAACCTCAGTGCCCCAGATTTAGCCAAGTTATTATTATTCGGGTATTTATTATTACTATGAATATTGTCAAATGTAAGTTAGCCAAGTGTGTGCTTCACAATCTTGCTAATACGTAAGTGAATTTGATTGTATTTTGTGTTTACACAAATGTATCTGAACATATTTTGGTATTTGCTGGTATGTTGTGCTGGCTAAATTAGAGGTGTTGGAATTTGTCAGACTCCTCTTGTGTCCCTCCCCCAGTCATTTTCCCAGAGCCTGAGAAACCACTTCTTCCAAAGAATGTTTACACAACTTTGCATTGGTCACCAAGAACATGAAGTTTTGAATTTGATTTTGAATGACTGGAGAACAGACAGCAGCAGTGCTTCTTGTGCTCTTGGAAGTGTTAACTCTTTAGTTTGTTTATGGCAGTAGAATTCACAGGATGAACACATAGAATACTTTTACATTTGCAGAGAAAAGTTCAAGGCTTAAGTGCTGCCTGTCTGCCATTTCCCATCAGCAGCAGCCAGTGTGGAAGGAAGGATTTCTTGTAGGAAGTGAGCTGGTTGCTGTTCTTAGATAGACGACTCTGTTCCAGGAGCTCTCCTGTTTTGATTAATTCTTCTCTCTTTGCCAAATATTGTCTGTAGGTCTCTTTGTCTGCTGAGTTTTCAAGAAGGCTGCAAAGAAATCTATGGCTTAGAGAAACTGTGCTGCAGTTCGCAAACTCTGTGTCTGAAATAGCCATTTCATTCCTGTCTGTTGTTCCAAGTTTCCCTGGTTAGCAGGCTGAACTATCAGTGTTAGCTTTACCACTTAAAGGAAGCAGTTGTTCAAAATATAAACTCCTAAATACAGTAGTCGATGTGGCTCCATGATTTACGATGTTTCATTTATATTCCAGGGGAAAATCCCTTTTACACAGAGGTGCATAACGTTAAAAATTAATACCTCCTTTGAAAGATATTAGGAACCATCCCAGGAATACTGGTTCTTTCAGTTTGGTGCATGTTTGATGATGGTCCTAACTTTGCACACACAAAGAAATAGTAATTAGAAGTGTTTTGTCTTGAATTTGTGTTTTACATTACTCCCACTGAAAAACTGCTCTGTGTGCATCAAGCTAATGCTGGTAGGACCCACATGGTAGCAGAACGTCAGCCTCTATCTTGAGACTGGATGACACTGGCATGCATCCAGTGCATCCAATACCTCCAATCCATCAGGAGGATATAAAGTTCTCTGTTTTCAGAAGCTTTTCCTTCATTTTTGCTTCAGGGCAAAATGAAGTCAGTAGCATCTCTATAGCACCGCTTCTGTGAATCTTGATGTGCCCAGCCTAAGGATGTCAAACATGAAATTTCAGCTGTAAAAAGGCTTGAATTCAGTGTAATTTCTTTGGTCTTTTCTGTAATTACATCTTAGGTAATTGATGCTTGGAAGTGCATCTTGCCCATGGTGTGGTTGGTAACGTCTGCAGTTTCACACTGTTTAAACAAGCAGGTGCTTGGACTGAACAGCAAAACCACAAGTAGAAAAAATACATCTCTGGCATAGTCTCACAAATATCCAGTAGCTTTGATTTCTCCAGGTGATACTCACAGTAAAGTGCTTTCTCCCACCCATACATGAAGGAAAGATGAGCTCTGTAAAGGACAGTGCGGAAGCACAACTTGGTTTAGTTTAATTAAGGAAATGCAGAATCATGTTTTAGAGGAACTAAATTTTGTCCACTGAAAGGAGAAAATTGTACTAAATCTGACTACTCTGGCTAAAATTACTAGAACAAAGTCAGTTATTGTGACTGTTTTCTTTATTAATTCCCCAAGCCCAGGCATTCTTTGGGTATATATTACATTGCTAGGGACGTAAGTTTAGAAGTTGTGTGGGACTAGATGGTCATAAGGTATATGATATGAGCTAATGAGACAGCAGCTTGTGTAAAATCATAGAGTCATGGGCTAGTTTAGGTTGGAAAAGACCTCTAAAATCATTGAGTCCAACCATTAACCCAGCAACCCACGTCTACCACTAAACAGTGTTCCCCCACCAGTGTCACATCTGCCTGTCTCTTAAATATGTCCAAGAGCCTTCCAGTGATGGTAACTCCACCAGCTCCCTGGGCAGCTTTTTCCAGTGCTTGACAACCCTTTCAGTCATGAAATTTTTCCTCACGTCCAATCTAAACCTCCCCGATGCAGCTTGAGGCCATTTCCTCTCAGCCTATCCCGAGTTACCGGGGAGAAGAGACCGACCCCCGTCTGGCTACACCCTCCTGTCAGGGAGTTGTAGGGAGTCATAAGGTCCCTCCTGAGCCTCCTTTTCTCCAGACTAAGCATCCCCAGCTCCTTCAGCTGCTCCTCATAGAACTTGTTCTCTATATCTTTGCCAGCCTCGTTGCCCTTCTCTGGACGTGTTCCAGCGCATCAACATCCTTCTTGTAATGAGGGTCCCAAAATGAACACATTATTTGAGGTTCAGTATGACTACAAAGTCTTTTTGATGTGCCATCTCACTTCCAGAGCTGTTATCTTCCTAGGAGGCAGTGGAGGGGTGGCAAAACATCTAAGGACGGAGAGAAAAGAACTTGCCAGTATGCGGGTTGTGAATGAAAGAGAAAATATATCTTAATAATAAGAAAAGTGACATGTAAATGTTTTCTTGCAGTTTTCACCTGGCAGCCACGAAAGGGCATGCAGAATGCCTCAGGATCATGGTGACACATGGTGCAGATGTGACAGCCCAAGACGGTGCAGGTATGCCTCTCTGAACCTATACGAGTACCATGATACACTCAATATGCTTATGTAGTTCTTGATGTGCAGAGTGAAAATACAGATTTGACAACTTTGCTTTTCTCCGCACACCGTGTAGGAAAAGCAGTTGTAACACTTGCAGGTTTAGGCATAATTGCTTTCCTGCACAGAGAATTCAGAATCTAAAGTCCTTAAAAACTTTTGTCCTAATACTATAAATTTCAGCATTTGTAGTGGACTCCAGATATAAAATAGTTGCTTGATTTTTTTGATTGTTATTTTTAAGTGGAAAAAAAAAAAAAAGAAAGAAAAGAATTCTCCTCTCCCAGCTCTTCTTATTATTACAGGTTGCATCAAGATCTTCAGTTTTGCTTTTATGTTTATCCAAGCTATTACTGCCATTAACTTTACAGGAGTTGCAGTAAGAGATTTCCTCAGGATTATGACACAGTGAAAACAGCTGATACAGGCCAAAACAGAGCTGAGAGCTATTAAGTATGATGTTTCAGTTCTCAAAAGTCTTATGCTTAATTACTGCTCCACTAGGAGAATGATGGGACCTGAATTTGAAACTGGCAAACTCTTCTTAATAGATTTCAGTTGACACATCTGTGGAATGTGTGCCCAGAATTTTCTCTGGCTAGCTGAGCCACCTGGATGACCTGTCAGCATTCTGTCTCTCCAGTAATGATCTGTAAATGCTGGGCTCAAGGGTTCTGTTTCAGCCACTTATTGCAGCCTGAGGGAATCTCTGTCATACGTGCAAATGATTTGCCTCTATATCAGTGTGTCTGATACTGGAAGAAGCATTAATCTTTTGCATAATGATAAGAGAATATATGTACCTGATGCAGACTATAATTCCAAATTCATGCTTCACCTTGCCTGATGATTTATTAGCCACTTGGGTAGTAAGAGGTTGCCTGCCTACTTCCACCTGAGAGTGTCAGCCCAGTGCTGGGTAGTGAAATCCTCCTATGTAAAAGTCATGTCATTTGCAGTGAGAGTTTCCTGTCACAAGTGTCTTTGCCCCTGTTGAGTACTAAATCCTGGGTCCTTCTTTTCTTGATTGCATGGATAATTTCTTCTTTTGCTGTCTTGTCATCTTCAATTTTTCAGATGCTCTGTAAGATGAAGCTACAGGAGAGACTTCAGTGTTTCATCATAAATCTATAGTCAGTAAATCATGGCATTGCATAGCTAAATATGAACTGAGAGGTGCTAAATAAATTAATTGAAATGCAAACCAGTGTAGACCTGTGTTTGATAGGGAATACAGAATCTATGAGGTGCAAACTAACATAGGCCTGTGTTTGAGTCTTCCACGTGCACTTCATGGATGACACAAACTTAATATAGTTGAAGGTGGTGAATTTGGCAGGTTTTGCTTTGGTGCTGGGTTACTTTTCCATTGCCAAATAGCAAAAATCATGAAGACACCAACAGACATCTGTGTGCAAGGGAAGCTGAGTAATAGTGGAAAATTGTTTTCTAAGAAACAAGACGTAATGTACAATCTTAGACTTACTTCTGCCAGGTGTAGTCTGACACAATGTTTGTGTTACTCCTTTATAGGAATTAAGGCTTTAAGATTATTCTGTTACCTGCCTGAAAAACAGGTCTGTAGTAAAGACGTTCTGCTTAATCTAGGTTTTTACTTTATTTTCTCTACCCTTACTTTTTATGTGTCATGATAGGAGCAAGACTGATAATTCAGGATTTTGCCTTTGTCATGGAAGTGTTTATTCCTGTGCTTTGGCATAACTGAATAATTAATTTGCTTTGCTTTTATTCATTTAGGGCACAGTGCTTTACATCTTGCAGCAAAGAACAGCCACCCTGATTGCATTAAGAGGTTACTTCAGGTAAAAGAAAAATCAAATTAATTTTAATTTTTGAAATTTTCGTTTGGTTCCATTGGATGTTGACACATTTTATGCTAACAATCTGCACCACACTTCTATACTATTCTATCTCCTTGACATCAAGAGAGGCACATCAAGAGTTTAAACATAAAGAGTTTAAAGACCTTTCAGGCACTGTGAATAGATGATAGAAAACAGTGTATCTGCCCTGAGTGATCTGCAAATACAGTTTTCCATGTCCAGCTGCTCTGACATAGCTTGGTTGGGTTTCAAGCAGGTTGTAGCTTCAGTTTAACTTCCTGTGTTTTGTCTGTGTGGTTGGATGACTTGGAATTAGGTGGATTAAGAGTTATAGGGGAAAAGGATTTTTCACTTCTGGGGGGATTCTGATAACGTTCCACTGGAATGCTTTCTGTCTGTTCACCACAGAATCATTTTAAAGTTTAAAGTCAAAGAGAGATGAAACCAAAGCAGTTTAGATCCAAAAATAATATGGAAATAATCAAATCCTCCATGAAATGAGGTAAAGGACAGTGAGGGGTTAGAAAGGGAGTCGAGAGAATGGAGAGAGAAAATAAGAAAAACAAAAGTGAACAGAAGAGTCTCATCGTGTTGAAGATGTGTACTTGTAAGCAAAGGCGTTGTCCACCTCAGCTCCATTTTAGAAATACAGGTGAAATAATGAATAACAACCCCACTTGAACACAATGGTGCAGAAGGAGAATGGATTCTATATCCCAACCTCCGAATTGTTTTTCCCTGATTTCTTCAGGGCTCTCTAGCTGTCCTGTGACTGACCTCTGTCAGTGTCTCTGACAACACAGGGTCCAGTTTCACTGATTCCCACCTCCATACTTCTTGCAAGCTGTCTGCCCCGCTGCTCCACAGGCGGGGAGGGTTATCCTAGGGTTATCCTAGGGTTATCCCAGCCACGGCGGCCCGTGCCATTGCCAGGATCCACGTCGCCATCAGGCCGTCACTGGTGGCATCGCAGGCAATAGCACCAGCAGCTCAGCACTCACTGTCTTGAACACCAAGCATCTCCTGCCCTTCCACTTGCCTGCTGCAACCACAGAGGGCTTTTGTTGATGTTTTTCTTGTTTCAATGTGCAGATTTCTAAATATGTTCCTAAGTGCAAACCTGTTGGTGATATTCTCCAGTAATTCATGCTTTTAGGATTGTCTTCTGTGGACCAAAATGTGTGTGTGAGGAATGTCTAACTGCTGTTGAACTAAAACAGGCTGAATAATCGTTTTACACAGGCAGAATCTTGACATTCTTGTTACAGAATGTAATGGTCTTTATGTGATCCTGTTTTCCTATATAATCATAGGCATGTTGGAGACAGTGCAGCATGTAAAAGTCAAAAGTTATGTTTGTTTTCTACAAACATGTAAGTTTAGGGTCCTCTCTTCTCCAGTCCAGTGAAAAGCACTGGAACTTGTGAAGGGTTTAGAGAACCAGTCCTGTGAGGAGCAGCTGAGGGAGCTGGTGGTGTTTAGCCTGGAGAAAAGGAGGCGCAGAGTAGACCATATCACAGCAAGAAAAGAGAAAATGGCCTCAAGTTGCACCCAGGGAGCTTTATGTTGGATGTTAGGAAAATTTTTTCACCAGAAGGGCTGTCAAGCATTGAAAGAAGCTGCCCAGGGAAGCTGCCCTCCATCCCTGGAGGGATTTAAGAGATGTGTAGATTTGGGACATGTTTTAGTGATGAACTTGGCGATGCTCGGTTAATAGTTGGATTTGATGATCATGATGGTTATTTCCAACCCAAAAGAACCTAAGTTTCTATGATACTCTCTCTTTGTTGTAACTGAAACAAAAATCTTCTGTATCAAAATGAGCCTTGATAAGGATTTGAATTATTTTTTCATTACTATTTATTGCTTTGAAGTCTAGATTGATAAGTAGCATCTGATAATTGTAATACAACAAGATATAATTGGATTGTTGGTGCTTATTTTTAAAAATGCAAATGAACCCTTATTGCATTCGACAGCGGGCCCATGGGAACCTCATGAACTTTAACAGGACTAAGTGCTCGTGCTGCACGTGGGTCAGGGCAACCCCAGCTGCACCTGGGTCAGCCCAGAGAGCCAAACGTGTCCTGGGCTGCACCCAGAGCCCCGTGGGCAGCAGGGCAGGGAGGGGATTCTGCCCCTCTGCTCCGCTCTGGTGAGACCCACCTGGAGCACTGCACCCAGCTCTGGGGGCCCTGCACAGGAAGGACAGGGACCTGCTGGAGCGAGACCACAGGAGGCCATGAAGGTGATCAAAGGGATGGAGCACGTCTCCCATGAGGAAAGGCCGAGACTGTGGTGTTCAGCCTGGAGAAGAGAAGGCTCCCAGGAGGCCTTAGAGCTGCTTTTCAATATCTAAAGGGGCCACACAAAGCCAGAGAGGGAGTTTTTACGTGGATATGTCATGATGGGACAAGTGACAATGGCTTCAAACTGAAGGAGGGCAGGTTTGGATTCGGTATTGGGAAGAAATTCTTTACTGTGAGGGTGGCAAGGCACTGGCACAAGTTGACCGGAGAAGTTGTGGATGCCCAGTGCTGGAAGTGTTCAAGGCCACATTGGATGGGGCTTTGAGCAACCGGGTCTAGTGGAAGGTGTCCTTGCCCATGGCAGGGAGTTGGAACAAGGTGATCTTTAAGGTCTCTTCTAACCCAAACCATGCTACAGTTCTATGAAATAATGCAGGACAAATTGCCTTAGATGTGGTTGCTTTAGCTTTTACTCTAATGTTAAACGAAAAAAAATCTGGGGCAAAGGAGAGATTTTATTTACTGATTTCTTTATTACTTTATTATTTATTTACTTACTTTTTTATTTACTGATTTAAATTATTTTGAAACTATAACTTTTTTAGGGACAGTTCTCTTGACCATGAGGATTTCCTGTGGCTTCAACATAAGTTGGTATGAAGACAGGAAATACCACATTGGTAGAGAGAGAAGCTGTACCTTCCTTCAGTGTTCTTATCTGAAACAGTGCACAAATCTTTTTGCAAAGATATTAAGCAGTCTGTCGATGCAAAACATATGTTTTATTTTCTTTGTATTTCTCTAAATGCTTTTTTTCTTTTTCCTTATTGAATTGTGCAGAGTAAATGCCCAGCAGACAGCACTGACAATTCTGGGAAAATAGCTTTACATTATGCAGGTAACTTCTTTGATGAAAGTTTGTACTATTTTGTTGTGCTTGATATTCCTAGCTCATCAGCCTAGAATTTTTCTGTACCCTACTGTAATGCTGCAGTATTGCAAGTGGAAGTGTGGGACACAAATTTTGAAATTGGGGTTTAATGGACTTTCATGATTGTCTTGTTTTTTTAAATTTGATTTTATTTTCTTTTAGCTGCATGTGGATGTCTTCAGGCAGTTCAGCTTCTGTGTGAACACAAATGTCCCATTAACATCAAAGATTTGGTATGTACCTCTTCTCCTGTTGTGCACTGCAGATACTTCAGAGCTTTTATCACCCTCATTCCATGCCTTTGCCACGCTCCATCTCGGGTGCAGTAGTTCAAAGCAATGCTGTGCTCATATACCTTCCCGAATTTCTCTGCTGGAGGAAGTTCCTTTTGCAGTTTGCCATTGCAGAGGTGTGGAAGCACTTCACAATCTGATACCGTAGTGGCAGGATTTGCTGATTGTTGAGACATTGGCACAGGTAGCTAGAATCAATTCTTACACATTCAAAACATAATTAAAAGTGTTTCCATTGTCTCCAGAAGGCTTTATAAAAGGCCCAGTATGTGGCCAAGGGCTGCAAAATGTTCACAAAGCCCAACCAGAGTATGATAAGCCTGAGGGGAAAAAGTATACCTGACATTCCAAAGGCTCAGAGACACTACATTCACTACTGTGAAATGTCTACAACCACCCGGTCTGGTTTTGGGAATGACGCAGTTGCCTTATAGGAAACCCACTGATAAAAGGAAGGGATCTGTAAAGCACAGGCCAGGCAGGAAGTGATAAAGATACTCAAACTTGTTTGGTTTTGGCTTTGGTCTGTCTCCTTCTTATCTGGTCTTTCTAACACAAATATGTCACAGACATCTGATCTAACATTTCAGCAGATGCATTTTAAAGGTATAAAAGGTTTGTTCAGTCTTAAGAAAAGCCTGTAGGAGTATCTTAAAAATGTCCTGAGCTACATCACTGCCGGTTATAGGAAGGAGAGAAACCAGCCTCAGAGGTGCATGACAAAATGATAAGCAATGGTCAGAATTTGGGTAGTGGACCTAACTGGGAAATTCCAGTTAGCTACTATTAAAAAAATAACCTCACCTGGAAGGTGGTCAAACACTGGAACTGGTACCCAGAGCTGTGTCTTTACCTTTGGAAATGCTTAAAACGTGACTGGACAAGTCTCTGAGCAATGCACTGCAACTTGAAATCTGCCTAGCTTTGGACTGAGAAAAAAGTGGGAGAAACCCCAGATACCTCTAAAGGTGTCTTCCAACTATGTTATTCTATGACTTTATGAAATGTTGTATTCTTGCCAAGTACTTACTTAAAATTACCAGTTTTGTTGTGGAGCTACTGAAAGGTATTTTGCAGTTTCAAAATAATTGAGTTTTAGCATTGAGCAAATAGCAAAGGGAGTACAAAAGCAAAAAGCATTCCTACTCCCTGTGTTTTGCATTAACCCCAGCAGACAAGAAAGGAATTAGAGCACACTCAGCTATGTTTATGGTACACAAGAAAAATGTACTAATAGCACCTCAGTTTTGCTATGCAAAGGTAAAATTTATAGCTGACTTTAAATCTCAGTGTGTTTTTGTAAGTGGACGGAATACTGTTCATAGTTTCTTTATATTCCCGTCTTTCTAGGATGGGAACATACCTCTGCTGCTTGCAGTACAGAATGGTCATATAGAAGTCTGCAAATACCTTCTGGATCATGGAGCAGACATCAACACGAGGGATAAAAATGGAAGGTACAGCACGTTAACATGTTGATTCTTCACCAAAGCTGACTGTCAAATTAAGATTTCTTTCTCAAATCCTTCCCCAAATAGTTGCTGTTAGGTGAAATAATGCTTTCTGGACTAGACAGCATATCCTGATTGCTGAGAAGGGTTACCGAATTCTGACTGAAGCGAAAGATGAAGCAGAAACTATATAAAACTAATGTGCCTGTAAGATTTCACTTGGGCTACTGGAGCAGTATAGCCCATTTTTAAATTATTCTTATATGAATGTGATTGATAGCACTTACCCACACATCACTTTCTAAGTGTCCCAGTTTGAAATGCTGCTCTCTTCTTGGAATAAGTTAGTACCTCCAACTTAAACCCTTAAAACTGCTACTTGTGAGTAAAATCTGTGGAGGGTTGTTTTTTCTGCCATAATGCAGCCACAGCAGCAAGAAAAAAATACAGTAAATCTGTATAGTGGAGATGCTGTTGTTTTAGAAGGTGCCAATTAGAGATTCTTCTGCATTAATAGATAGTGCTTGTATAAGAAAACTTTTTAAAAAGCAACATCCTTGTAGTGAAAAGTGCACTTGTTCTGATGATACAAAGATCAGAAGTCTTAGAAAATTATGGACTGTTTTATAAACAGTTGGTTAAACTGTGGAGGCAAAGTAGGATACTGAGAAGACTTGGCACTTAGACTTCATAGCAATTTTGATTATTCTGTGTGACACAATGCTGATTCTGTTCCCTGGCGGCACCTGTGAATATAAGACTGGGCCCTAACTTGTTTTTTATCAGTCCAAAGTTCATTAGAGTGCTCTTTATTCTAGTTGTCTGAAGAAAACCCCTTTGTTTTCTGTCAGTTTTCATGGCCTCATTGGTGCTTTGAACCTGGGGTGCTGCACACTCTGGGGCCTCTGCCTTTCCCTCACCCTCCTAGTCTTTAATCAGCAGACAGTGCTAAGACTTTCTGCTTTAATTGGATGAAGGAGTTCCTGTCATAGATAGGACTCCCATTTTTGTAAGTTTTTGTGTACTGTGTGTAGAAGCAATGAAACACTGTAACATGGAGTATTCTGGTTTACTTCTTGCTTTAATTGTGGTGAAGGAAGTGACTACTCCTGCATCTCATGTTCACAGAAGTAGTTAAGATTCTACTGAAACAGAAGAAACTTTATTGGGAGAAGAGGGGGATAACCTTTGAAAATGGCATCGCCAGATTCCTATCATGTCCACACTAAGTGAATTATTTTGGTAATCTAAAGCCGTCCCTGTGACCCTGGAGGTGTTATCCGAATTACCACTCACTCCTACTTTTAACACAGCACTGCAATAGCATCACTTTTCCAAGTGACTCACCCATTACAGGGAGTATGTTTAATTCACTTGTGAAACTGTTGTCTTAATAGTTAGCAAATATTATCACTGTAGTAACTTTTCAGCATCATATCTGCCCTGAGGAATGTGTTTGTCAGTAAATTTGGCCAACCTATTAGACATGTTTTCATGCTGAGAAAGGAGAACTGTGCCCGAGGAGGAAGGCACTATTAGAGCATGCTTGCAAAGTGAGGTTTTCTGTGCGTTTGTAATTATTCTGTATGTCTCTTATGACCCCTTCAAATAATTGAGAAAAGCAGATGCAATCTGCTAGGAGCAGACTCCTTCTGTACGCTGTGCTTACTCTAGGAGCTGTTTCTGTGCAGCTGCCCTGTATTGAAAATGGAATTGTTTGTGCTCTCAGGAACTTCTTTTTTTCTTTTTTTTAGGCTGACAGTAGCACAGAGTTTGAGGTCAAATTTATCTCTTGGACTCACTGAAGATCTTTTAGTTTTATTTGTCTTTTTGATTGAAATATGTTTGTCTGTTTTGTCTTGAACACAACGTGAAGGAGAGCAGGAATGAAATACAGCCTTTCATGTTGTACCACCGCTGTAATTGGAGCGTAGCAGTGAGGTTTGTTAGTCTGACTTTATCCTGCAGCCATTTCTATCTATGACTCTTCTCAGCCTCAGGAAACCATTTTTAGAAGTGTTTGCAGACCTGTATTTGCAGCTGGAGTGTTTGAGGAAGAGAAGGAAGAGCTGGCAGGTGTTTGCAAGGAGAAACAGCAGTTACATTTATGTACCAATACACATGTTGATGGAATCTTGGACTTTATTGCATAATAACAGTTACACCTTTTTTTTTCCTGAAAAAATGAGCTGCTTAAAGAGGATGCCCTTGACACTTGCTGTTTGTGTTTTTTTTTTCTTTTGTTCAGAACTGCTTTGATGATGGCTTGTGAAGCTAGTAGCCTTAACATGGTGGAAGCTTTCCTTAGGAGAGGTGCAGATGTCAGTTTAGTAGATGTCTTTGGACAGAATGCCCTGCATTACGCCAAGCTCTCTGAGAATACAGGGATCCAGAATCTCCTGTCGTCAAAGATATCGCAGGACATGGGTATGTGAGAGAGGCTGACCTGCAGTTTGTCACTTCTTGAACAGGCTGCATGTATGTTTAGCACTAAACAAATTTACTTCAAAGCGTAGCCTGAAATGTTGCAAAAGCCATTTCCAAGATCATCTGACTTAGATTTCCCAAAAGCTCTTTGCCAGAGATGGTAATATTTAGCATCGGATAAAGCCCTGAGCAGGCCAAAAAGAGGTGTTTTGGAGAAAGACAAGTTGATGTAGCAGCATTGTGAAGTTTTGCATACAGTTTGGAATAGATTCTCTTTTCTACATAAAACCCCTCACTAGAGGGGTTGGAGAAGAAACTAAAGCAGGCAGAGCATTTTATGGTCAAACTACAATGGATTTCTAAAGTAGGAAGCTGAATATATAAGACTGATGCAAGACTGTAATAGAATAAGAATTGTCAGATTCTTCAGATTTTTTCTCAAAATGAAACCAGACAGTAGCAGAGAAAGGATGTGATTGAAATGGAATTTGCAAATTATATTTCTCAGGTTTCAGTCAGGAATTCAAAAACCAAACCATTTATCTATAGTATGGGAAGTAGAGCAGAGAGGTGGGTTAAGTATGGCAAATAACTCTTCTGTTAATAACTTTTCTGTATTCCACTTCTCTTCTGCTCCACAGATGCAAAGTCTCCAACAAAAGTGAAGCAGGTATTTGTCCTTTTGGTTTTGAAAATACTCTCACTCTCTAGATTTGTAACAAGAAAAAACAGTAACGGAAGCACTAGTAAATGTCACTGTGAGATGGCTCACCATGAGTACTATGTAATGTAAAAGGTTTTTCTTGCTTAGTTAAAAAATGTGTTTCAGGAACATTACTTTTAGACTTGGCTTCTCTGTGTAACAGCAGCCAGCACCCTTGGTGAGGGGACGAAGGGAGGGCGAGTGTGTATGTGCATTTGTGCTGGGATGATTCCTGCTTTCCTCATGTGTAGTGCAGGAGCTTGGCTTTTGGACACACTGCCTTTTTAAAGCGCAGAAAAGACGATCTAGAAAAATTCTCTCTTTCTAAAACATAAAATTGAAAGCTGTACCTGGTTTCTGGAGACCCCTTCCTGTGAGAGTCCTGGCAGATTTAGGCGATTAAATTAGTTTCTCACATTTTTTATTTAGTGTCATATCTTGGAGTGTCAGACCTTGTAGACCTGCTGGTGGCTGGGAAGTAGACAAGGGTGCAGTGCATTGGTTCATTCCTTCTCTGAGTGCAGAGGTGGGTTTTTCAGGGGGCTCAGGCAGAAGCTGGTGGAGAGGAAAGGTGGTAGCTGTGAAGAATGGCATGACTGGGCTGGGTGTGAATGGAAGTGTTTTAAGGTCCCTGGTGCTAAACCTATTGTCAGCTTCTGCTTTTTCACTAAATCTTGTTTGTTTTCACTGAAGCATGGTTTACAAGGGAGCATATTCTTATTGTCAGGCATGTTTAATATCTTTGTGTTAGTAGAGATATGGTCTTTACATAGGGGAAAAAAGGCACTGCATGAGCTGCTAAAGTTGATATTAATGTGGGATTTTTTTATTTTTTTTTTTTTTATAAAACAACTTGCTCGGACTTTACTAACCAAACTAACAAACCTACATTTTCTGGCTGGTGAAACTTTCAGCATGATCAAGGCTCTAAATTAAGTTCAGAAAGAAGTGGAACTCCAAAAAAACGCAAAGCCCCACCTCCTCCTATCAGTCCTATTCAGGTAAAGAAAAGACCAATTTTGAGATGCTTTTAGGGGATGTGAGACATTGTGAACATTATTAGAATTATGTGGGCAGGATATTCTCTGTCACTGTTATTTTATATGCCTGTCTTACCATGAGTGCTTTTCCTGACATTGGGATGACCATGAAAGCACATATTGGTTAGGTTAACTAAGCAAAATTACTTAAAATACAGCATGGTCTAAGATACAACTGTACAAATTTTACTGTACAATTGCTTCTTCCAACTAAAGTTGAAGTCGTCTTTTTTGCTGATTTCAATAAGTAAAAAGTTCTTTATATTTTAGTTATACATGTATATGGATACATATTATTATGAGCATATATGCGTATCAAAATAAAATACGTGAACTGCATTTCGATACTATATTAATCTATGTAATAGTTAGGTTTAATCTTAAAGCCGAATGTTACCTGTATGTGTTAGCTGTATGTGCATGTATGTATACCTACCTATTTATATAAAATTTTTTATAGGTTAATGATTTGTCCTCTCCACACTCATCAACTTCAACTCCCATGACTGGAAAAGGGCAGGCTTTCTTTACTGATCAAGTGTGCAAGGTATAGGTGTTTCATTCTTACAAGCTTAGGAAAGGAAAGGACAGGATCTGTTTTGCTTGATGTTCTATTTTGATGACTGCAGAGTCTCCTGTGACTTAATTAGCTGAATTTTAGGAACAAAAATGAATCCAAATCTATTTCAATGCAATTTAAGAGGAAAGATTACTTTAATGTGTAACGAATATGTACATATAAATGGTCATAGATTAGTTATTGTTTATGACTATGGTTATGAAACTATTAATGCTCCAAGAGTTCCATTTCTAATACCAGCAAAGTGCACGGAATTGGGCAGTGCAAAAAGAGAGCCTCTTACCAAAAGATGTTAGTGGAAGGGTTGTGTGCTTTCTATCTGATCTTTCCCTTGTGTTGCTGAAGATTTTTCTAAATATATGTCAGTATTTTGCTGTTACTTATCACAGGGTCTGCAGTCTTCCAAACTATTTACGAGATAGTCACCTATATTTCATTAGTATTTAATGGGAATTGGGCAATGGAACTTGAATGGCTTTAGCAGACTTTGAAATACTGGACACATGCTACATTTAAACAAGACCTCAGAAATAAAGGACATCCACTTGGACAGGCTTTATGCAGCAGAATCTATACTGTCTATAGTTCTTTTTGGTGAACTGTCTAGTTTTACATCTGCTTTCTGTGAAAATGTATTCTTTTCATGTCTTAGCAGGAAGAATTCAGCTCCTTGCACAGGGATAATAAAGACAGACTGAGTGACAGCACAACAGGTATACAATTAATCCTTATTTCATTAGGTGTTTTAGGTGGCATGAAATGGTGAAAACCTCTATACCTTTCCACCTAGAACATGAGACACACTAAGTATTGAGAGTGATATTTTGTAATTCCACAAGCAGCTCCCCACCAAAACATCCTGCTTCTGTTGCGTTAATGCATTCTTTGGGAATTTATAGGAACAGTTTGCTTGCTCACTGCATTTAGTGGTCATGGGAACAAAATGTTTAATTTGAAATGTTAGAATAGCTAGCTAGCTAGCATTTCAGATTTTGAAAGATTTTGAATCTTTTTTTTTTTTCCTCCGAAGGTGCTGATAGTTTATTGGATGTGAGTTCTGAAGCTGACCAACAAGATCTACTTCTGTTGATGCAAGCAAAAATTGCTTCTCTGACATTGCACAATAAGGAGCTGCAGGACAAATTACAGGTGGCATATTTTTGTGTTGTTCTGGTGCTTCTTAATCTGCTAGGCAAAACAAAGAGCTGATTACTATTTTAAAGAGTTGTACTGTGACGATCTTTTAACGAGCTTGTTGGTAGGATCATGGAAACACTCTCCCCCAAAGGATTAAATCAGCGTTTTGATCTTCTCACTTTTCCCATAAATTACTGAATAACTTTGTTTATTATGATAACTGCATTCTAAAAGATGTTGTTAGCAGTTGTGCTAGCAGAATTTTAATTTGCATAGCTTTGATTATTAGCTTATGGAGCTCAGCCCAGACTTTCAAAGGCGCTTGGCACTTACTGCTTTCTCTCACTGTAGATGACTAAATGGGAACAGTTGAGTTTGAATTTTTCTAAAACTTTCTTCCATGATTCTTTAATCATCTGTCTCTGCAGGATGTGGCAATACTTCCTTGCTTACTCTATTCTAAAAAAATAGAATCACGTACTTGTTTTTATTGTGCAATTCTTCGTGGGTTTTTTTGGACAGGAAAGAACACCTAAAGAAGGGGATTCAACTGTAGAATCTTATCCAACCCAAACGCAGTTTGAGCAAACAGCAGAGAGACAAAATGAGTTCTTGGTGCAGGAGCTGAAGCCTGCATTAAATGCCACTCAAATCCAAGAAAAGTTGACAAGCCCCAGAGAAATAAAAATGAAGCACCTCCAGGAAGACTTAAAGGATGTGCAGAGAAAATTAGAGAATTCTGAAGCCAAAAGAAAGCATGTGGAAACTCAGGTCCAGTCTAGAGTCCCAGAAACAGATCATTTAAATAGCTCAGACGTTTCAGAAAATGGTTCTGATCATAATCTGAAGTTCCAAGAAACTCAAAACAGGTATGAGGAAGCTGTGAAAGAGGTTTTGAATGTACAGAGGCAAAAGAAGTCAGGTCTTGTTTCCTCTGAAAGTGAAGAAACCAGTTCTGATCTGAGTATGTTGAAGGTTACATACGGAGAAGTTGAAGCACTTAAGCAAGAATTGAAGAAAGCGTTGGAGGAAAGCGAACGACAAAAAGAAAAAGTGAGAGAGCTACAGAAAAAGTTTGAAGATAGAGAGCAGAATGCGGCAGGCAAATTTGTGGAAGAGTGTGAGGAAATGAAGAATTCATATTGTTCAGTTATTGATAACATTAATCAAGAGAAAGCATTGCTGATTGAGAGGTACAAGGAAGGGCAAGAGGAAATTAAAAGGCTACAGGACAAGCTGACAAATCAAATGCAGTTGGAATCTAGTGCTGAAGCTGGAGAAAGGAAAGATGTGATGCACAGAACGATAGATGAGCTCAACAGGCAACTTAGTGAATTGTCTCAGTTGTACAAAGAAGCACAAACAGAGCTTGAAGACTATAGGAAGAAAAAAACTCTAGATGATATAGCTTCAGACTACATTCCTAGAGATGAACATGAGAAACTCATGGAGGTAACAAATTCTTTGAAATACAAAGCAGAAAATGAGTTATCAGAAATGAAATCTCAGTACACAAAAGTATTAGATGAAGCAGAAGAACTCAAGCAGCTGTTAGACACTCAGAAACAAAACTCTTTGCCAATTACTGAACACCGTCAGGTAATCAATGCACTCAGAAATACCATCAAGGGGATGGAGGAAGAAATAAATGAGCTCAAACGACTGCTTAGCAACAAGGAAAGCGAATTAAGAAACTTGGAAAAGGCATTACTGGAAGAAAAAGCTGCAATTAATGAAGCAATGGTACCCAAGGCCACGTATGAAAAGCTCCAATCCTCACTAGAGAGTGAAGTCAGCGCTTTGTCATCCAAACTGAAGGATGTAATCCGAGAGAAGGAAAATATATCCTTAGATGCCATGAAACTGAGGAATGAAATTTTGCACTTGAAAGAAGCGAAAGAGGGTATGCATACTCTGCTTGAAGCAAAGGAACGGGAGGTGACTGATCTTCAGCACAAGTATCACCAAGTTCAAGAAGCTCTCATTGAAATGAAAAACTCATCAAAACTAGAAGAAGATAAAGACAAAAAGGTCAGTGACTCAGTTCAGTGGAGGGGTAGTGTGAATTCAGAGTGCACAGTGTGTTGGCTGGTGCACGAGTGGCCTAACAGACAATGTTGGTTCAAGTAACTTTTGAGTGCATTTGCCTCTCTGAAGATCCAGGTATGGAAAGCGAAGGAGTTTTCAGTATGTTTGGCTTTGCAGTTGGTTGCCCTCCCCTGTGGAGATACGCATGATCTTTCAATTCACCTCTTTTAAGTTCTGCTTAGGTTGGGTTCGCACTGTTTAGGCAGCTAAAGTCAAAGAAGTGAGATTTACAGCAGGAAGATATTCCAGAGGAGACAAGAAAACAAAACATCAGGAAGGAGCAAAAATTCACTGTTGAGATATTACTACATCATCTCAACCATAGCATGATTTGACTAATTTTCCTCTGCAGCTACCATATCTGTCACTACAAATTCCTTTGTAAAGAGCTACGCATTTTGGTAGCTGTGAATAGCTGGCCTGTGTTTGGTTCAGCAGCAGAACTTGTAAAGGTGGTAAATACAGCTCTTCTTGTTAAATATTGCTGATGTTCAGAACAAGAAGAGCAGTTTGAATAGACTAGACTAGGATGGGGAATAGAGAAGCATTGCAACTCTTTGCTTACGTGACATCTCTGTTTGTCCATAGAGTTTATTTACAATTTGGTTTTCCCCACTTCTTAAATTTAAGTCACAAATAACTGGAAGATGAGACACAGCAATACAGTACGCATAGCATCTTTTCATGAAAACCTGTGTTTTGCCTCCCTAGATCAATGAAATGTCCAAGGAAATTAGCAAATTAAAAGAAGCATTGAACAGCCTTTCTCAGCTCTCCTACTCAACCAGTGCCCCCAAAAGACAAAGCCAGCAGCTGGAGGTGTTACAGCAACAAGTGAAGCAGTTGCAAAACCAACTCACTGTAAGTGTGATGATTTGTAAACCTAATGTCAGTCCCAGATCTCCAAAAAAACATGTGCTGTTCTTCACTCGGCCTTATTTAAAATAGAGTACAGTCGGTGAATACATGGAAAAGAATTTTCATCCAAAAAATCTGTAATTTCCGTTTCTCTGAAACATGTAGGAATTTGCAAGTCATGAATAGCACTTTAGAAAGAGCCTAACGAAAGAAAGCTGATTTTCCACATATTTTTCTCAGGCCAATAGAGAAATAGATTTCTGGTAGTAAAATGGAGTGACCAAACCTGCTGTTTGTGGAAAAGTATGATCAGTGTGCAGAGGATTTTCAAGAACATTCATCAGCTGAAGCTGTTTTAGGTTTTTAAGATTTTTTTAAGAAAGCATGAGGTTTCAAGTCAAGCAAATGCATCTATTTATGCAGAGCATAGGTTCTTCTCTGAAATTCTGAATGCCTTACAGATTTTTGTTTAATTTTATTGTTTGTACATGAAAGGTCCAGTATTCTAAGCTGGGTTGGGTCATAATTGGTATTTCCTAGAGCTTGTCTGCCCAAAGGAGCACTTTATTCACTGTTGAGGATGAAAAGAAAGTATTGTCCACTGGAGGCCTTTGTTGAGAGCTCTGGAGTGCCTCTGAAAGGAAAATTCCCAGACTGACATGTTGAGTGGTGTCTGCTTCCTACCTTTCCCAGCGGAAAGAAAGAGGGCTCAGTATGCCAGAAAAATTCCCTTGCAGGCAAGAGAAATAGTAGGCAGAGCATCCTGTCAGTGTGAAGGCTCAGACTTTCTTATTCCAGTCCTCCATGTCTGAAAGGGACCCTTCATCTCCCACTCATTAGGACCAGCAAAGCAGTGTAAAGTGCAAAGGTGTGCAGCACACTAGGAAAGCAGGTAGGATTTAAAACAAGACAGAAACACTATTTCCTTCTTGTAGGTTAGCTTTCCTAACAGCTTCATGTATCTTTGGAAAGGTGGCTTCTGGTTGTGGCAGTCTGTGCTCATCAAAAAGGAGGTTGGCTTTCATTAAGTCAGGGTCTTACAGGGTAAGACCTTCGCAAGCACCTCCTTTCACCTGGAAGGGCATCAGCTCTGACAGAGGGGTCACTGCCTTCAAGAAACAGCTGAGTGTTGAGTTGATTTGTCAGAGTGCTGTTGGCTTTCCTCATTTCTGGTTGGAAATAGAGTATGTGCTCATTCCACACCTTTGCAGCTCAGCACTTCTTAAAACTGCTGATCTCACCAGCTCTTTTACTGAGGTGGGTAGAACTACAGCATTTTCCTGGACATGCTTCCAAGCAAATTTAGAGTGCCTGGTGACACAACATTGCCTAAGCTGGTTTGCAATGCATTACATAAGACTATGGTTTGTAATTTTCCCAGTCTGAATCTAGTTCTGAATGCCCTATGCCTTTCTGCTTAACTGTTTTGTAGGAAACAAAGAAACAACACCAGGAAATTGTCTCAGTTTACAGGATGCACCTTCTCTATGCTGTGCAGGTATGGTTGCATGTTGTCAGTCACTCAGTATTTTAACTGAAGATGTTTCTTCTGCAGATCTAGTAAGAATTTTGCATGTTTTAACTAAGACATCCCTCCCATAGGGTATGACAGTTCAAGAACAAATTTAACAAATTTAATTGATCTAATTACTATACGTGAAAAATAGTTTGTCAGTATACTTAAAGACTAGAGCCACATGAATTCAATCATCTTTTTTCTCTCTCCCTTTGTCTAGGGTCAAATGGATGAAGATGTCCAGAAAGTGCTTAAACAAATTTTATCCATGTGTAAAAGCCAATCACAGAAAAAGTAAACAAAAAAGCCAAGGAAAACTCCCTATTTTTATTAATCCTATTATGGTTGTTTTATCTAGATTTGCCTTAACATAAGATTTCAAATTGGCGATTTGCTGCTTTTGTGTTATTGTGCTGTTTGTGAGGGGGATATATTTGTCTGTCTGTACCACTTCCATGTGCATTTCCATGTGCAGTAGCTAAACACATGCCTGCTTTTCATACCCAAAATGCAAGTATGTTCTTCAGACTTTTTACATAGGCCACTCCATGTTGTGTTTACCCTGTGAGTTCTTTTCCTGCTTCCTCCAACAGCAGCAGGTTAACCTGGAGGAAAGCACTGGTGTTGCCTGGGTAAAGATGAAATTCTCTATGAGGTCTTCTGCACTGACTACAAGCTGCATCTCGTTACTGGGTGCATTTGGTGCTGTAGCACTCAGACTGCTGACATTTTGCCATATGCAGTCTTTGGCAGAGCAGAAGTGAACCTTGCAGCAGCGAGCAGGAGGAGATATTTATGCTAAGCCAGAACATCAAACAGCTACACTTCCTAGTGTAATATTATTTAAGATTAACACACTAAAACGTAGCTGCCCCAGTTCACCCAATGCACTGAGTACACGAAACTCATACCATACTTCATAGTTTCCTTAACTACCTGGTAGTGGAATGAAACTATTTCAAAAGGTAAAAGCATTAGTTTACTGAAGTTATGTACAAACAGAACTGTCTCTATAAACAGCCCTTTATGATAGGTTTAGCTGTCTATGCAAGCATTGGCCATGAAGCTCAGGAACAAAACCAGGTCATATACTTTTAGACGAGGGATTCTAGTGAACACAGGATGTTTACAGTGAATGTCAATGCCTCATACTTCCTAACCTCACTTTTGTAAAGATCTTCTCTTCAGTATATTTTTACTGGCCCTCTAATGAATTCTTTTGTAACGAAACCATTTTTTCTACATAATATTTGCATTAAGCTTATTAACAAATATTTTTAGGTAATTGTGTCTTAGAGAGTTTCTTTTTATACCCCCAAGTATTCGGTAATAGTGAAGCATAGTGAAGTGTTTTCAGTTTGTAAGAAATTTGTACGGAATAATGGACCTGTCTGTCAGTGTGGTCCAGAGCAGTGAAGTGTAAAATTCAACCTGCTGTTCCAAAAAAATTTCGAAATGATAGGTAGAGAGCAGCAGAAGGTGTCAAAAAATTCTCTATGTTGTTTCTAGAGGCTAGGGGCATCAGTAAAGCCTTTATCAGCACTTCTACATTTAAAGTCAAATAAAAATGCCTGATGTGGGATAGAATGAAACTATGGAAAAATGTTTTAAGCACACACTGCACTTGAGGGTACAACCATTTTAACAAGCTTGCGGCTTCAATATGGTATGGTGGTTTTTTTATTCTATGGGGATATATCTCTATTAATAGAGAAATCTTTCAGAGCTATATAATCTATGAAGTTTATATAGAGTCGTAATATGACAGGAGTCAGCAGTGCCTCAGGCTGACTAGACTCACAGTGCACTTATATCAGATAATTCCTAACTCTGGCAAAACTAAATGGATTTTAAAAGCAAAAAGAAAAACACCATGTTTGCATCAGTTAGACCTTGGTGTTACTTTTCTTAAGTGGTTTAACTAATGCCGTCTAATTTTGAACAGTATTTTATAGTTAGACAGCTTTGAAAATGCTCCAGAGAAATGTGAAAAAAATTTTGCTGCATCATTCAAAAAGAACAAGATTTTAAGCATGCTAATGCTGCAAGTATAAAACTTGATGAACCATTTTGTAGGTTGCCTGATGGATTTAGTCTTCTACTTTGCTTTGGTTTGTATATTTATTACAATTATCTTTGTGGAATATTGGAAAATATATACTACAGCATAACAAGTTTCTTTATATGTAATTTACAAGAAGTTTCCTCATGCAGCAAATAAACTATTTCCAATTTTTTTTTTTTCATTTTTGTCTTCATTTACTTTTTGTATTGAAGGGAATCTCACTACACTGTTCTAATGTAGTACAGATGTGTTCTATATCTCCTGTTTAAATAGATGCAACAAGAACTGGGTTTTCCTCCCCGTAATTGCGTCTTCATTATTAATTATCTTGATCTCTTGTGTGGAATAAGTCCAGTCCAAACCCCACACAGTGAGTTTTGCAGATGATGCCTTCTATCTCATTGATAAGTTTGTAGCCGTTTCTCACGTGGACATCCTGCTAGAGGTAATACAGGTTTCCCATTTGCCACTGGATTTATTCCAGGAAAGTTTAAAATATCTTAGAGCTGTAGCACAGATTGGTGATGTCCCACAGTTGTTCAAAACTGTGTTTCTCTGTCACTTAGCACTTCACGCACAGAACTACAGTGGGAATATATGTAAGTGTATATGCATATGGATATATGGATACATCTGCTTTTTAAACTTAGTTACACAGTCAGCCTCATTGCCTTTTATCATCTCTTCTCAGTTTTACTAGAGAAACTATCCTATCGGTAACTGATTTGCTGGTATCTTCTTCCCTGAAGGAATTGCATCTCTTGTGATTACATCCCAGAGCTCTTTAGCCTCTCATGACAAATTTCGGTAAGCTACCCAGCACTGGGTTTCCTTTGAAGACAGACAAGCCAACATGCAGAATCTGGGCCTGTGGGGTGCATCTGCCTAAGATGCTGCTCTGAAACAACCTCACCTGTTTCTGACCTCCTGCATGGTCAGTCATAACAGCATGGGCAGCATTTTTATAGCGAATTCCTTTCCTTCTCCCCACCAAATGTGTGAGTACTGGGAATAAACTCCTCTTGTCAAACTCGCTCACTGCAGTTTGCACACAACAGATATAAATTGGTTAGAGAGCTTGAGCATACTGGCTCTTCTCATCCACCCTATGGCCTTCCACAGTAGGGAATGGTGACAAATGATGGTAGCAGGCTTCAGACGGAATTTGGGAGGAGACAACATCCTAGATCTGCATTGAGATCACCTTTTCTTTTTCTTCTTTTTTTTCTTTTTGTCCTTCTCTCTTGCTGCCTAAACTAAGGGCAAGTTCCTGTAAGCAAGTGTTGCCCTGGTTATTTATCATCTGGCTCTCACAGAGCCCTTCTTTTGCCAGCCCAAGTCTACATGAGAAGGTGGTAGAGGCTGAAAAACCAAGAAGATTTCAGCAGCAGTCAGAAGAGAACTTTTTGCAGTGTGCCATGTGTCCTTACTGGGCAGATATTTTGGCTGCAGCAGCACACAGTGCCACATAACCAACACCTGTGCTCAGGGCTCATTATTCTCTGAGATGAGTCTAGGTTCCTGGGCACATTGCACAGCAGACATCCTGCTGGAGCCTCACAGATAGGGATCCAATCTTGCCCCATGCTGGCTGGGGGAAGACCACACTACTCTGTGCTGCAGCAAACCACACACAGGGCCCTAGGAGAAGCAACCAAGAAAAGGCCAGTGGAGAAGGTGGCAAGAAATCCCTTGGCAGATGCCATTTCACTATATGGAGCTCTTAAAGCCCACTTCATGTTGTGTGAGTTTGCCTGGGAGGAGGAGGGAGGTAGGTGGCGTGTGATTTAAGTGCTGGGTGTTTCAAAGCTACACAAATTACTGCTGCAGTACATATATTGTGTTTAGACCATAAATCTGCTCTCTGGGGGCATTTGGCAGGGTGGGGTACCAGCCTAGAGTGTGCAGGAGGGAGGAGGGGAAGCCATGCGGCTGGAGTACCGTGTGGCACGTGGGAAGAGAGCTGGCTCGTGGCACTGGAACAGAGGTGTTTGTGTGCCCTTTGCCTGTCTGACCTTGCCCAGGGAGGCTCTTGCTTTGTCAGCCCCACCAAAGTCCTGGGGCTTTCTTCACACCAATGCCAGTCCTCATCTGAGAAAGAGGCAGACACAAAAGGCAGAGGCAATCTGCCCTTAAACGTGGCAGAGACCCAAGTGCTGCAGGGAGGAATTGCTGTCTCAGGTGGTGTGGTCAGGCCTCCCAGTGCTGAGGAGGTCCTGGAGCAGAGGCAGCTTCCCGTGGCTTTGGCTGTCTGCGGGGTCAGGGCCTCAGTCTGCTGCTCGGGACCCAGGCTGCAGAGCAGCTGTGCCTGTTGAGTAACTGTGTGGAAAAGCTCTGGGGGAGTTAGGTGTGGAGGTTTCAGAGTAGCACAGGCAGATGTGATGTACCCCAGCACATGTTCTGCGGCCACAGCTGTAACACAGCGAATTTTTTAAAGCAAATAGAAATGGGTGCAAGAATTTCAGGACAGTTCAGTGATCTAAATCATCTATTAACTGTGGGTTTGGTCTGCCACAGAGAATACTAAAAGTACTAAATTTAATGTCACAGCACAGTACAAGAGTTTGAGTACCTTGAAAACTTCATTTGTAACACCACTTGGTTCTGCAGCCATGGGTCACTGTACATGCTAGTGGGTGCTTGACAGTTCTCAGCAGAGCATTTCAGAGAAATGAAGTTTCAAATGCTATTCTTCACCCCTGCCTCCTCCTCTGTTTGGATCCTTCATGATCCTTTTGAACGTAAGTAACAGAAACACTAAGCACAGAATAGAGCCATATTTCATTTTGGTTTTACACATGTGTTCTTCTCAGGGCAGTAACAAATTAATTCTCCCTAACAGTCACTTCCTTAAAACCCCTGTCTTAGAATTACAGTGGTGAATTGAAGCTGGATCAAAATCAGTGATTTTTAAAGTGTCTACTAATTTGAGGAAGCCTCAGTTAAATTTTTTTTAACTACAGAATAGATCTACCAGCCAAGCCTTCTGCTGGTGAGAGTCATGTGTTTTGCCCAACTGTTAGTGAGATTCCCCAGGCTTCAGTGCTGTGTGACAAAAAGCCTTCTAGGAGGAATTACAGGCTCTGTCACATCAGACACGATGGTGGCATCCTGCATGGACTGTCACTAACATATGGTTCCTCTCATGAGCAGTTTTTGCCTTTGCACAAGCAGCAAAGGTTTGTGCTTTTAGCCTTGCTGATGCCAGTCCCGAAGCCCATCAGTGGCTTCAGCAAGGTCTGTTTTGTGGTACAACCCGTAGTTCCTGGGGCATTATATGCAATGCATTTGTAGGTATTTACAAACCTTTGGCTGCCCTGACAGACTCTTAATTGATGAGTTTAAGACAGGTATTTATGCAATCATCGGGTTTTCAGTCTTATGCTGATCTGTCCAGATTCACAGTGTTGGCCCTCTTTGTACATTTTCCAACAGCCTGAAATGCTCAGACAGTTGGTAATGGGGCCTCCTACCAGCAGCTGGAGATTGGAAACAGGCACATCTCGGTGACATCATCTCCTGCAAGGAGCTGAAGGATGGAGCCGGTCTCCCCCTGTCCCCGCGGGTGGCCGTCTGTTCCTGCCTGCCTGGCTGGGCGCTGCAGGCTCACGGTGTGCTGGTGTTAACCCAGCCCGGGGGATGCTGCAGCTGGTACCCTGCACCCAGTGACCCAGGAGACTGGAAGTGCCGGCATCAAAACCCCAGTGTATGGGAAGCTGTAGGAGAAGCTGTTGCTCCGCTGTAGTCACTCTTCCCTTTGGGATTAGCCAAAGTGCTCCTTAGTGATGGCTGAGCCCACGGCACTCTTCCTGCTCTCCCTGTGGTAGAGCAGCTACATGCAGAAGCCTGTCCAAAAATGTTTGGATGCATTTGCTTCTCTGTAAACACTCTACTGCCCACCAGGAGTCATCCCCCAAAGAGTCTGGGCAGCAAGGGGGATGCTGGATTAAACTTCATTTTCCAGACAAAAAGAAAAAAACATGGAAACATTCCTGAGGAAGAAACCTGGCATCCCTTCCCCTTGGAGCCTCCCTCGCAGCTGGAAAACTGTGGGGAGTGACAACTCAAAGCAACAAAGGTCTGCACTGCCCCACTCCTAGAAATAGGTTGCCTGGATTCTTGCTGTTCAAAGCGCAGCTCCCAAAAAAGCAGCGCTGCGTTCCGCAACTGATGGGGCCACAGCTGGGTGTGAGCACAGCTGGACAGATATTGCAGGGCCGGTGCACACGTGCTGGTGCCGATTATCAGAGGCAGGCGCCTGCAGGAAGGTCCCGGTGGGGAGGGCAGGCGCCCCTGGTTGTGCTGCTTCTGCCTTGACCCCGCACGTGTGCGGAAGGTCTGGGAGCGAGCGGTGGTAGCGCGTCTGTCCCGAAGCCCTGCGCCGCCTGAGGGTGGCTGTGTGGTTTTCAGAGTGTGTCTAAAATTCCTGCCCTTGCTGCCACATGAAGAATTCGTGTCACCGTCCGATGGTCCGACGACCGGCGAGAGGCAGGCTGGCAGTTTCCTCCGTAGATGCTTTGGCCGGTGCGTGTCTGGCACCGGGTTCCGTTGCAAGTATCTGCATAATTAAAGCCGAGCGGGATCACCCCAGGCTGGGTTGCAGCACGAAGAGGTGGGCATGCAGCTCTGCACAGCTCTGTGCAGCCTCTCTGACAGCTTTTCTGGGAGCCTTGGTCAGCTCCGGAGAGTGACTGCTCGCAGTTGCAGCCTGGATATACCCCAGCTCCTTCGGAACCTGTTCCATGCCACTATTTAGTTTATTAGGAGACTAAACGTCTGTGGCCAGCTTGTTGTCCAGATTCTTTTTCTTCATTTCCTGATGCAACTAAAGTTGCTTCAACAAGCAACTAAATACACACTCAAGAGAAACACTGATTATTTATTCCAGTTGCACAAGCCTGGGTGCTCAGTGGTATTCCACAAATCAAGCACACCAGCTCTCAAAATTTTTTACTATTTATACATTCTAGTGTTAAGGAGACTCTCCAGTCTCACCATTCTTGAGCCTCTCTGGCAGTCACACTCCCAATGCCAGACTTTCACATCTGAGACCGAAGCCCCTTCACAGCGGGCGGCTCCAGTGCCGCTCTTGACGCCCCAAACACCGCACCCTCAGTCAGACCAGGTTTCACCCCAGGTTTCCCATGAAAGAGACTCAGATGTCTCGCTCCACAAAGCCATTTATTCACGACGCAGTTACACAGAAACAGCTTATGCTTATGCCTCCGAGGAGGGACTCCTCAAAAAGGAATGCCGGGGACTTCTACACTGTCGCTTCTACCCAGGTGCAAGTGCAGCTCTTCCTCTCCAGTCGGCTCCTGCCATCCTCTCCGTGTCAATTCACCTTGCTGGCATCACCGGTCTTCATCTCTTTTGTTATCCAGAATGTGTGCAATTCCCAGCTCCTGCTGTGTCTCCCAGTGCCCACTTACCCTGGCTGGTTTCACCGGGCTTTGTGCCCTTTGTTAATCAAAGGGTTGGCAGTTCATGGGCTCTTGTCTCTCTCCGGGCTCCCATCCAGAGCTCAACCTGCATCTCGAATGCAGCTTGGAAACACACCTGCCTGCACCATGTATATCCCTCAACATTAGCAAACATAGGCATTAATGTTTATGGGCTACGAAGTACGTAGTTCTCTTATTAATTAGCTGTCGTGGTTTGACGCTGGCCCAACGCCAGGCACTCACGAGAGTTGCTGCTCACTCTCCCCTGCCACAGC